>CM053026.1:126944885-127191268 GCA_028564925.1 Lithobates sylvaticus | reverse complement strand
TTTCTCTGAGCTGCCGGGACAAACATCTGGCGTAGAGCATGACATTATCACCCCGCCAGGAGAAAGGGTAAAACCTTATAGAATACCAGAGGCCCGACGAGAGGCAATACGGGGGGAGGTTCAAAGGATGCTGGAATTGGGTGTGATAGAGTCCCAGAGTGACTGGTCCAGTCCTATCGTACTAGTGCCCAAACCAGATGGGAGCTGGCGGTTTTGTAACGATTTTCGACAATTGAATAAAGTTACAAAATTTGACACCTACCCCATGCCGCGTATAGATGAGTTGATTGACCGGCTGGGAACAGCCCGATACATGACAACTCTTGATCTCACCAAAGGGTATTGGCAAATTCCCCTGGCCGAGTCGGCCAAGGAGAAAACTGCGTTTGTAACCCCAGATGGGGCATTCCAATATAAGAGAATGCCGTTCGGGTTACAGAATGCACCGGCAACATTCCAGCGGAAAATGGATCAAATTCTGAGGCCCCATCAGAAATATGCTGCAGCTTACCTGGATGATGTGATTATCCATAGCACCGACTGGGTCTCACATTTGCCAAACGTGCAAGCAGTCCTAGACTCTATCCGGGAAGCTGGGTTTACAGCCAATCCAAAGAAGTGTACCATTGGACAGGAGGAGGCCAAATATCTTGGGTACACTATTGGGAGGGGGGTGATAAAACCCCAAGTCAATAAAGTCGAGGCCATACAGAGTTGGCCACGTCCCAACAGCAAGAAACAGGTACGAGCCTTTCTGGGAATCGCTGGCTATTATCGGCGATTCATTCCTCATTTTGCTTCTCAGGCTGTGCCCCTCACCAACCTGACAAAAGGGAAAGAGTCTGTCATGGTTAAATGGTCCCCAGAGGCTGAAGAAGCATTTCAGTCCTTAAAAACAGCCTTATGTAGCCAGCCAGTGTTGTACTCACCAGACTTCTCTAAGGACTTTATTGTACAAACTGATGCATCAGATGTTGGGTTAGGAGCAGTGTTATCTCAGGTCTGGAATGGGGAAGAGCACCCAGTCATTTACCTCAGCAGGAAGTTGAAGTCCCATGAGGTAAATTACGCCACGATTGAGAAGGAATGTTTAGCGGTAAAATGGGCTCTAGATTCCCTTCGGTACTATCTGCTAGGTAGGCACTTTGACCTGGTGACTGATCACGCTCCTTTGAAGTGGATGGCTCAAAACAAGGAGACCAATAGAAGGGTAAATAGGTGGTTCCTGGCCCTACAGGAATTCAACTTTACAGTTACGCATCGCCCTGGTGTTAAAATGGGGAATGTGGCTGCTTTGTTTCGGATACATGCGTGTCTGACTGCTTGTGTTACAACCCCAAGGTTGAAACAAGAGGGGGGGGTATGTGGCAGCAGGCAGGTAAAATCACCTGGTTGTATCCAGGATGGAAAATATGTATGCCCTAGATTCAGGCTTTATGCAGACTTATACCACTAAAGGGGAAGAGTTAATGAGCCCAGCTGAAGTAAGTGGGCTCATTAAGACCTCTACAAAAAACCCCAGAATGCTTAGGGAGATGCTCCATCCTGGAACCAGTGTTGTGTTTGTATAGACTGGGGAGTGTGACTTCTGTTCTGTGCGGTGAGTTAATGCCTGTGTGGCAAATCTCTACAACAGAGATAGGGACTGGTGCAGCACAAGGCTGCACTCAGTTGATAGACAGGGGATCTACATGTGTAGTTAGAGGTCAAGCTGACCAGGATTTCTTTTCATGTTTCTTTTTGTTTGGCTGCTATATTTTGCACTGCATGTAGCATAAATAAACCGCACCTTTTGTTTTTTTTCACCTACAACGCTGTTTGTTGTGCCTGATTTTGTGTTGTGAACCCATCCAGGGGGTCACACACACCCGCTGCCGAGCTAACCCCTCACAATATATATATATATATATATATATATATATATATATATATATATATATATATATATATATATATATTTATGGTTGAAGCCCTATGGCCGATACGTGTCTGAAGAGGAATAACTTAACCATAAGATCTACAACATGAAAAGGGGGACCTGAAGTGTGCCTTGGTCTAATGGACGGTATGCCAAAATAAGGGGGCATACCCTGATTAGAAATGAGTGTTTGATGAGGGTAATGTTGTGAGAAATGCCCTTGAAAGGGGGAATGGGAGGGTGGGTATCGCGCACCGGAAACCGACGAAGACCACAGGCGAGTGGGCCGGTTAAATACCACCCCGGGCTCCTCCCATAAATTCAGGCCACCATGTTGGCCTTCCACATATATATATATATATATATACACTTGAATTTATTTTTTTAATTACTAATGGCGGCGAACAACAATTTATAATGGGATTGTGCCAATCTGACACTATCTGATGCTGGGGGGAACTGACTAACTGCAGGGGGAAAGGCCACTGACATCATCAGTGTCACTAATACAGTGATCAGTGATAATACTATACACCAGGGATATGCAATTAGCGGACCTCCAGCTGTTGCAGAACTACAATTCCCATGAGGCATAGCGAGACTCTGACAACCACAAGCATGACACCCAGAGGCTGAGGCATGATGGGACTTGTAGTTTTGCAACAGCTTGAGGTCCGCTAATTGCATATCCCTGCTATACACTATACTATATACCATTTTGGGGAAAGAAACTGTTTCATGAATTAAAAAAAAAAAGAAATCTGGTTTGTCCAATTTTTTTGTATACTATGAAAGATGATGTTACGACGAGTAAATAGATACCTAACATGTCATGCTTTAAAATTGCGCACACTTGTGGAATGGCGCCAAACTTTAGTACTTAAAAATCTCCATAGGCGACGATTTAATTTTTTTTTTTTACAGGTTACATGTTTAGAGTAACAGAGAAGATCTACAGCTAAAATTATTGCTCTCGTTTTAACGTTCGCGGCATATGTAACCTGTGTGTATCTGGCTCTGATACTAGCCAATGCCTCACCAGCCACTGACCTGACCGCACGTCCCTCCTCCCCGGTCACCCTCTAGATGTGAGATATGAACAATTAGATGTAACCAAGCTGGATCAAAAGATCATTCCTGTAGTTCAGCTTCAAGGTATTATCCTTAGTTACTTTTGTTATTTTGACAAAAAAAATACTGTACTAAACATCTTTTTTAGTGATAATGATAAGGAAAGGATTATTATTCCAGCCAGTGACAATGTTTTGGCCAGCACACGCTCAGTCGGCAGACATCAGAAGTCGCAGTTAATAGAACATTCTGTAGTGGTTTATCTTCCATCTCTCCCCCAGATAACAGATGAGTCGCTTAGTGTTCTATTTTATGCATCCATCCTAGACATCATCATGGATTCATCCTCCGAGGACTGGTTGTACAGTCATTACCCCATCTCATTCAGGAGAAAAGAAAACAATTTCAGATTGAACATTACAGCAAGGTACTGATGAAGAAACATGACTCATGTCCTCATATTTCTATTGATTGACTGTCACTACTGAGCACCGCTCGTGTCTCACTCCGAGTTAATCTAAGAAACATCAATAGAAAATGTGAAAGTAACAAATCTAGGGCTGCAGTTTTACATTAGGCTATGCTCTGCTGCACCTGGTACAAACATGTCGTGTCCAAAAGTAAGGCAATGTGTCATTATTTACTGCATGATGGCTTATATTAACTTACCATAGGCATCAACAACTAGGATAATGAATGCCATCAAAAACAATATGATGTACAAGGGTCTGGTAAGTATTTACCCTATGTGAGGTTCCAGGGATTGACAATTGCTGAGTTTAGCTTGTGTATTCATTTATACTTGGCATAAAAAACAATACAAAAAAGAAGTAAAAGAAGAAAGGCACAAAATGCAATTTTAAAAACATAAACTGAGCCTAAAAGTGCATTTCCAAAAAAGAAGGTAAAAGCGCTATTTGTCTGCGATCCAACCATTGGGAATCCACCACTCACAAGACACTTAGAAAATAACAACTTTGGAGTGCTTGCCTGACTAAAGCTCAACAATAAGACTAGACTCTGGTTTAAAAATATACATTTTTTTCTATTGCTCACAGCCTCCTCCAAATCTCAGAATTCTTTATTTATTTTGTTGTTGCTGTAACTTCCTGCTAGAGGGTGGCTACATTCATTCCCCACCCATTTCATGTAAAGCCCCATACACACGGTCGGAAAATCCGACCACCAAATCCATCGGATTTGGTCCGACGGATTTAGTCCGACACTGGTGTTGAATACACACGGTCGGACAAAGTTGTCGGAAAATCTGATTATTCTGAACGTGGTGACGTTTGTTGCCTACGACGGGACTACGTAGAGGCTAGTAGCCAATAGCTTTGGTCTTGTAATGTGATCTGAGCATGCGTAGCACTTTGTCCGTCGGAATTCGCTACACATGATCGGAATTGGTGTGATCGGACTTTGTTGTCGGAAAATTTTTAGAGCAGGAGATACAACTTTGTCCGTCGGACAATCCGATGGAAAATGTCCGATGGTGCCTACACACGGTCGGAATTTCCGAAAACATTGTCCGATAGGACAGAATCCATCGGAAAATCCGACCGTGTGTGGGGCTTAAGTATGTAGCCACCAGTGTTGCCAACCTTCCAGATTGAAATTTACTTACATGACAGCCAAAATTTCCTGGCACAGCCATAGTTTTACTGACATTTCCAAAAGTTAAAAAAAATTACAGTTTTAAGTGCAATTAACCACTTCCTATCCCACGTATAGTAATATGATGGCCGCAAGGTGGCTCTCTCATCCTGGGCGGCCGTCATATGACGTCCTCGGCTTCCTGGCCGTCTAGGGGGGGAACGCACCCGCCCGCCGTGTCACTCAGGAGCCAATGCGCATGCCCAGCAGCCGCAATGTCCACTCTGTGATTGCTTGTCACAGACCAGAGACATGGATCTGTGTGTGTAAACACACAGATCCATGTTCTGTCAGTGGAGAGGAGACAGATCATGTGTTCCTTGTATATAGGGACAACGATCGGTCTCCTCCCCCAGTCAGCCCCCCCTTCAGTTAGAATCACTCTCTAGTTAACACATTTAACCCCTTGATCGCCCCCCTAGTGAAAACTCCTTCCCTGCCAGTGACATTTATACAGTAATCAGTGCACATATTCTCTTCTCTTTGTATTGCTTTCTTTGTGTTAAAACCCTGGTGTTCCTGCCAGTTCAAACATATAGAAAAACAGGGAGGGAGCACCGACCTTGTGCATTACCAAAGATAAAATTTATTTGGACCGGGTATTAGGAGGAACCAGATGGCTCTGCAAACAGCTTACGCGTTACGAGGGAGTACCCTCTTCATCAGAGCCTCAGCAGAGCCTAGCCTTGCTATTGCTGAGGCTCTGATGAAGAGGGTACTCCCTTGTAATGCGTAAGCCATTTGCAATGCCATCTGGTTCCTTCTAATACCCGGTACGGGTTGCAGGTGTCTAGAAGACATGGTTCCAAATTCTTGGAGCAATGTTAAGCCTCTTTTTAATGTTTGTTTGTGAGTATGACTTTTGTTTTTATTATTTAAATACATTTAATCTTTGGTAATGCACAAGGCAGGTGCGCCCTCCCTGTTTTTCTATATGTTTCAGCTCTAAGGACACCCATTGTTCTGAGGAGGGCAGCAAGACCTTTGACTTTCCATATTTTATCTAAAAGGGTTGGCTACACCACTTACACATGGACTAAGCTCCTGAGAGCAGGAGATTGTTTTGTGTTCCTGCCGATTCCTCTGCTTTCCTATTAAAAACTGACTACACTAGGCATGAGAGCAAAGTGTGGTCAGTTTTACAGCCTGCTCTGCTCCAATGAGCAGACTTGTGCTGAACCCCCCCCCCCCCCCACAGCCATTCACTGGAAAGAAAGGTGTGCTGCTGTTCTTCCTCCCTCACCTCTCTGTGCTGAATGTGATCGGAAAAAAGGTATTTGTAATGTTTTGTACACACTGTATGTACGCAAATGTTGTGCCTTTCATTTCTGTTTTAAACTGAATAGGTGATGAGGGATTACAATCACTTTAACTGCCCAATTTATCTCCTAGGGTCTTCAGTTGATGGAGGAGATGGTCTTAAATAACATCCTTCAGCCATATCTTGTCTTGTGATTGGTGCACAGTTTTGTTCTTATTAACCACTTCCCGACCGCCTCGCGCAGATATACTGCAGCAGGCAGATTAACGTACCTGTACGTTGCCCTTTAGGAGGCGTCTTGCAGGCACGTGCGCCCGCCGGGGGCTCCGTGAGCATGTCTGCGGGGATACCCGCGATCCTCTCACGGAGAGGAAGAACGGGAAAATGCTAATGTAAACAAGCATTTCCCCGCTCTGCCTAAAGACACTGACACTGATCACAGCTCCCTGTAACCTGAGCGGTGATCAGTGTCGTGTCACACATAGCCCATCCCCCCACAGTTAGAATCACTCCCTAGGACACACTTAACCCCTACAGCGCCACCTAGTGGTTAACCCCTTCACTGTCAGTCACATTTACACAGTAATCAATGCATTTTTAATCGCACTGATCGCTGTATAAATGTGAATGGTCCCAAAAATAGCGCCAAAAGTGTTCGATCTGTCCACCATAATGTCGCAGTCACGATAAAAATCGCTGATCGCCGCCATTACTAATAGAAAAAAATTATTTATAAAAATGCCATAAAAATATCCCCTATTTTGTAGACGCTATAACTTTTGCGCAAACCAATCAATAAACGCTTATTGCAATTTTTTTTTACCAAAAATATGTAGAAGAATACGTATCGGCCAAAACTGAGGAAAAAATAAATGATATATATATTTATTATAGCAAAAAGTAAAAAATATAGCTTTTTTAAAAAATTTACACTCTTTTTTTGTTTATAGCGCAAAAAATAAAAAACCGCAAAGGTGATCAAATACCACCAAAAGAAAGCTCTATTTGTGGGGAAAAAAAGGACGTCAATTTTGTTTGGGAGCCACGTTGCACGACTGTGCAATTGTCAGTTAAAGCGACGCAGTGCCGAATCGCAAAAAGTGCTCTGGTCTTTGGCCAGTCAAATGGTCCGGGGCTTAAGTGGTTAATGTACTTTATCTATCAGCGTAGGCTACATTCCTACATTCTTTAAATCCAATAATGGAACACTTTGGCCACAAAACCATATTTTTGCATTCACTTCCAGGGAATGTAGAGTGTATTTGTTAGCAATCCATAACAAAACCAATTTCACTGACACAGATAATCAGCTCTGTAAGGTTACAATGCAACAAGATGGGACAGAGGAATAGATTTGCAGGAGGTCAGGGAAGTCATCTTTTAAGCTCTCCCTGCAGCTTCCTTATAAATTTGGTTTGATTTACTTATTGTAGTAACAGTCAATCAAACATATACTTTAGGGGATATAAAACAGAATTTGAGGAGAGATCAAAGACTGCGTCAATGCGAGATCATTGCTTTCCCCTCAGAGGAGCAGCCAAGAAGGAAAAGAAAAAGAAGAAATGTCACATTCAAGATGTAGTGTGTATGTTTATGAGACACAACTTCCAACAGCAAACTATTCAATGAACAACAATAGCTTCTAGTAGAGCACGATCCATATCTGTTATCAATCTTCCCTGGCTACTTATAAAGGACCCATCACCAATCCATCATAGCATATTAAAGGGGAATTTTGCTAACATCTGTATTTAAATGCAGGTTACTTAGTAGAGTTGGGCGAATGGTTCGGGCAGAGCAGCAATAATGTCTGTGCATCCTCAAGATGGCCTGAACATTGCCTTTTCAGCCATTCGGCGAACACCCGAATTTGTGGGGCACTCGGTGGGATGTTCGCACGCTGAGTTCTCCACAATGCACTGCGCGCTGCACAGTGTATTCTAGGGCCCTAATTGGATGAAGCCTTGCCAATTAGGGCACAGAGCACTGTCAGAGCCCTGATTGGACAAAGTGATGATGACTTTGTCCAATCACGGCTCAGTGATCATAGTCCCACTCCACACTATAAAAGGTTCCTTCCCACACGAAGCTTTTGCAGTGTGTTGTTGGAGTGGAGATAGATAGAGCAGGGCTCTGTTTTCTGCTAGCGAGTTAATGTGTTTACTTATTGTGTTAGTGTAGTGTTAGTATAGTGTAGTGTGAGTATAATGTGTAAGTATAGTGTGAGTATAGTGTAGTGTCAGTGTTAGTGTAGTGCAGCATTACATAACATTTAGTGCTGTATATAGTGCTGTATACCCTTTTATTTTGGTTGCTCCGTGTTTTGTTTTGTTTTGTTTTTGTCCCCTGCCTGTCCCCTTCTTTTTTTTTAAATTGTCAGACACAGTTTTTCTGACTGCAACTCTGGTTTTCCCCCTTTTTTTTTTTTTTTTTGTATATGTAGTGCCCTTCTCCTGATGGGCAGACGCTATAAGTGGAAATTTGTTTTGTCTGAGCTGTAGTTTAGCTCAGACTGATTGTTTGAAAATTCTGGTTTCTGTTCCAGCTCAGTTGGGTTGCGTGGTTTTCCACTTGGCCGAGAGGTGGCGCTCTCATCATTGGCCAGGGTTGGAAATGGCAACAGGCTGGGTGTATTGAGTGCCTCTTTGGCCGGGAAACAGTCAGTGGGAGTGGTCTGCCCACTGTGAATTCTGGGAGAGGGTACTTAAGGAACAGACCCCGTGGTAGGGTGTGTTCCGACCTGATGGCCCTCCTGGCCTAAGGTGTACCGTAGCCATTCAATTGTCTCGGGGGGGCTGGCCCGAGGCCTCGTTACTGAAAGGTAGGCCCAGAAGTCCTGGGGCCTACCGATCCAGGGGTGGTCCTGTGCTGTCTTGCCTGCGGGGAGAAGCCAAGCAATTGGCGAAACCAGGGGAGGACTCCTCTGAGAGAGAACCGAGCGGTACGGCTGGTACCTCAAGAAGAGCCTGTAGACTCAATAGGAGGACCCATCCCAGGTCATCTACATCACAGTATCGTCGGCTCGGCTGAAAGAAACTGGTACTGTGTGATTGTACTTTGATGTTACAAAAGTTATTGGTTACACAATCCTGTGGCAGAGGATTGTGCAACGGTTCTTCTAATTCTTCAAGTCTGTGGCAGAGACTATGACCGAGCATCGCATCGGCTGCTAGGTCAGTGAGAGAGGCCTATCCAGTGGTTGCTGGATCCAGTTGTGGAGTTGTTTTGTCCTCTGGATCAAGAAGTACCCGTGACCCGCACTATAAGGTACCTGAATTCCCCTTAACCTTCCATCCCTCTATTTGAACTCTTTTTCTGTCAATAAAGCATTGGAAAAAAAAGACTAAGTGTCGGAGCTGAAATCTGTGAGCAACTATTTATTGGGACCTCTAGGACGGACACAGTGGGACGGTGAGGTAACGATAAGCCCAATCAAATACCAGCAGCTCTTTCGGGGGTTAGTGCTACATATAGTTTTTACATTTCTGTCAGCGTCACCAAACACCACTTTTCATTTAATAAACTGCATCCAACCACACATTTCCCAATTTTTATTCAATGTGGGTAATAAGCCCCCCCCCCCCCCCCCATCATGTCTGGAAGGACAACAAAGAGAGGCAGTCGTTCCCATGCCACCATGAGTGTCTGTTTCCACAGGCAAAGGAGGCTTTGGTCTGTCCTTAGGCAGGGCACGTTTGTCTCTGTTTAGTGATGTTGCCAATGCTATCCAGCCACAGCATGCAGAGTAGGTGGTGGACTGGCTTACTAAACCATCCTTGTCCTCCTCATCCTCTATGACATAAGCTGGCACTAGTGCACAGTTCACCGCAGCTGCCAGAGCAGCTTATTCTGCTTCCTTGTCCACAGCTACCCCTGCATCATGCATGGAGGAGTCAGCTGAATTATTTGAACACTGCAACAGCCAGTGTAACAAGTAACAAGAGCCTACAGAGAGGGAAAACACTAATAAACAACAAATTGGCAGTCATGTTCCCCAGCTACACCATATTGCAAAGTTGGCTCCAGTGACGATGAGGATGGAGGGGTGATGAGGTCACTGACACGATTTGGGTGACGGATAGAGTAGAGGAGGAAAGTGAGGGGGAGGCACAACCCCAATGAGGCAGCATGTCCTCCAGAGGCAGCCATCATGGAAAGGTAGAGGGCAGCCACCCTATTCAATCAGATTGTGGAGCTGTTATCTCCCAGCCCACTTCCCACAGCTCAGCTGTGTGGGCCTTTTTTAGCACATGTGCAGCCGATCGCACTGTTGCAATTTGCAATCTCTGCCACAAGCAGATCCAACCTGGCAAAACACCAGCCATTTGGGTACCACATGCTTGACAAGGCATTTAACCTCCCACCACTCACCCCGTTGGCAAAAGCGCCTGAAAGCCACACAAAAGGGACAAAATTCTTCTCCTTCTCACTCCTCATCTTTCATGTTTACCCCCGCTATATCTCATGACATCTCAGCAGCCTCCACTGACAGGGATGATGGTATAGGTCCTTGCAACACACCACCAGCTGTAGAGTATAGCAGGCAAATTTCTCTGCCCCATCTGCTGCATCGAAGAGCTGCTTGCAGAAGGTTTTTTGTTTTACCCCTCCCCTTCCTTATCCAAAATAAAAAAATTTTGCTTTTACATGTACTTTAAAGAAGCAGCTTTCTGTTTTGTCCAATTAGAGCAAAGCAGCAGGATTTCTTTAACCACTTAGATTGTAATGTAATGTCTTTTTAATTAGTTTTACGGACAAATCAACATACGGACATCTGGCAAAATGTCCCATATCACAAATATTGCATTGGTTTTAAAATCGATCACAGAAAGATATCATTACCATGGCCCTATAATGCACACAAGTTTAATAAAGAAATATAAATAAAACAGGCTATTGGTGTCAGTGGCGGCCCGTAATGCAGGGTGCAGGGGGCCGCCCATGGGCGGAGTGCCGGAGGCATGAATTCCAATGGGGTTTCTTTATTTAGAAGTACGTGATTAGAGCCAGAGGATCTAATAGGCTTCAAAAAAGGGTGAACCCACCCAGTAGTGTGACAATAGCTAATTAATATTTGCTATTATCTTCCTGATTCGCCTCCAGGCACCCAATTGGCCGAGAGGAGAATCGATGCTATTGGCCGCGGAGGAGGAAGGAGATGCAGGAGAAGCCACAGTGAAGCACCAGGAGGTTAGATAAAATGTATTCCTATTTAACCCTTTATTAAAGTTAGCTAACTCCTTACTCGCCTTCTCTCCTTAGCTATTATTTTGCTGCTGATTTGTTTGCTTCTATCTTTTTTACCTTAAAATCAGGGGAAAATCGTGGGGTGCGTGTTATACTCCGGTCCCCCGCCGATTGTGAGCTTCTCGGCGGCTTTCGGACGTTCTCGTGGCTTTCGGACGTTTTAGGCGGCTTTCGGACGCTTTTGGACATTCTCGGTGGCTTTCGGACGTTTTAGGTGGCTTTCGGAAAGCCGAAAGCCGCCGAAAACAGCCGAAAGCTACCGAGCGCCGCCGAGATACACAGGACATCCGCTCTGTATCTCGGCGGTGCCATTTTTAAATGGCAAGGCTGCACTGCAAGCCTGCAACGACACTGACAAGGCTGCACTGCAAGCCTGCAACGACACTGACAAGGCTGCACTGCAAGCCTGCAACGACACTGACAAGGCTGCAATGCAAGGCTGCAAATGACACTGACAAGGCTGCAATGCAAGGCTGCAAATGACACTGACAAGGCTGCAATGACAAGGCTGCAAATGACACTGACAAGGCTGCAGATGGACACTGATAAGGCTGCATTGATGGGCATTCAAATGTAAGTTTTTTTCCTTAAACTTCCCTCCTAAAAGTTTTTTTCCTTTAAAATTCCCTCCTAAACTTGGGGTGCGTGTTATACGCTGGCGCGTGTTATACACCGATAAATATGGTATTTAAATTCCTTGTTTGTAATAAAAATAAATAAATATGCAAAACTGAAAATGACTTTGCCATGCTTTGTACCAGAAACATATTTTAGTGTCATTTTAAATAAGACAACATGTAAAATAAAATGTATATTTTTTTGTATCTTCCTTAATATCACTTTTTTAACACAGTGGTCAAATTAAAAAAATACACATTTTTTTTAGCCTTTATATTGCATAGGAAATAAAATAATTTGCAAGACAACATTGCCTAAATAAAGGATAGTTTGTCCCCAAAAATCAATGTATGTATTACTTTGTTATCCAAAGTATTCAGACATGTACGGAGCTGCAGTGAAATGTAAGCGTAGTGCAAACATGACAGGGTGCAAGGGGGTTACCGAGAGGTCAGCAAAAGGGGGTTGGTATATTTACCTAGGGGGGCTTACCTTATTGGAGTTCAGCAGTGGTGGGTGGAGTACAGGTCATTGGTGTGGTGGGGAGCAAGGAAAGGTCACCAGTCCAGAGGTAGCAGGCAAGGAGAAACGTTGGGAAGCAGGACCCTGAAAAAGATGAGTGGATTAGATCAACTGTGGGAACAGCTTAGGCAGGCAGCTGAACTACATGGCTCAGACTGGCTTCACAGCCAAATTGCAGCCAATTTGCAGGGGGTAGGGCAGGGACCCCAGACAAGTAGGGACCCCCCGTTGCGGCCTCGGAGGTCTAACCCTCCGGTGCGCCTGAGCCCGGACAACACCCCACGGACTCGACGACGCATTGGGAGCCCCACTAGGGACCCTCCAGGCCCCTCTGCCAAGCGGACACCACGGTCGGCGGGCAGGGGCCCTGGGAGGAATCCCCGAAAACGTCAGAGTCCCAGGAGTGGGGGGGGCACTCACCCATCCGGATCCGCGGCCCCCTCCAGGACCATCCAACCTGAAGGACACCAGGCGGCTGCTGCTGGCGATGCTCCGGTCGGGGCAGCCGTCCGACGTGGGAGAATGCGGTCCCCGGGTACCGGCCTTGTCGGTGAAGCGGCCGGTGACCTGCCACGTGTGGGCGCCATCTTGCCTCCTGGAGGAGGGCCAGCGCCATTGCTACAGCAGCAGTCGGGAGGCCACGCCTCCAGGCCCAAGTCCGGGTCTGGGAGGGACGGTCGCTACAGCGCGTGCGCGAGCACGTCGACGGCGGCGCGGATGGATGACGTCAGCGGAACTGACGTCAGTGACGACGGCCGGAAGTCGGCGGAAGAAGATGGCGGCCGCCATCGGAGCAGCCAAGAAGAAGACCGGAGGCGGCCTGGGGTGCCTGGCGGAGCGGCACAGAGGCCTGAGACGGTGACCGGAAGGCGCGAGGACAGCAGCTGCGAGGAAGGAGAACTGCTGGAGGAGGAAGAAGTCCCGGCGGGAGCAGCGATCGGTGCGGCTGGTGGGCCATCCAACCTACGGCAGCCAGGTAGGACACGGGGTGTCACTGGGCATCTGGGGGGGAGGGTGCAGGTTTAGGGGTGTGGGGAGCGGACACAGGTGTGGGAGGTCATGGGGGGGGGGAGGGGGGGTGGTGGACGTGCTCAAGGCTTTGCTGCAGAGGTTGGGAGGGGGGACAACACAGGCAGCTGCCCCGACCAACCCCTGGATGCCCCCCAATACCGCACCGCAGGAGACAGGGCCCAGGCAGGGGGTGGGGGTCACGGCGGAAACTCAGACGGAGACAGCGAGGGACAAGGCCGATGCGGCACCGGACAAGGAAGGGGACAAGGAAAAACACAAGGAGGGTGACAAGGAGAAGGAACTCAACAAGGATAAGGATGCTGAAAAGATTAGGTTAGCCGATGCGGCCCGCTGCGAGGTTTATGTGTGTTTCGAGGGACCGCTGGGGGCACATTTGAAGAAAGAGGTGAGGGAGAAGATCTGGAAGGACGAATTTGTAGAAATTTTTTCCTTACTCCTGTTAGAAAAATGTAATTTGGACAGGGTCAAGCCCGACGAGAGCAAAAAGGAGGAGGAGGAAAAGCGTAGGTATAGGCTGATTCCTCGCACCTTCTCAAACTGGCTGCAGGCATTCGCGATCCTGGCGAGTGTGATTGGGGAGAAAGCGCCGGAACATTGTTCGGCTCTCTTCTGTTACCTGGAGGCGATTAGCGAGGCCTATAGGGTGTACGGGGGGTTGGCATGGCTCCGCTACGACGAGCAGTTTCGCCAGAGAAAAGCGGTGCGTCCGGCCATTAGATGGGACCATAAGGACATCAGCCTGTGGATGAAGTTGATGACTTCTCCCAGGGCTGCGGGACAGTTTTTTCAAGGGGGGGCCGGGGGAGCTTCCTCAGCAGGATCGCCGGCCCCAAAAAAGAAAGGGGTGTGCTGGCAGTTTAATGACGGAACATGTAAGTTTGGGAACTCTTGTCGGTACAAACATGAATGTTCAGGTTGCAGTGCAGCACACCCTTTCTCCAGATGTTTCCGGAAAAATCGCTCAGGTGATTTCACTGGAAAAAGGGATGACGCCGGTGAAGTTGGAAAGGATGCGGCCTTTCCTAAGTAGATACCCCGACCGGGCGGCTGCCCAGTTGCTGGAAGCGGGCTTTAGGGAGGGGTTTAGGATTCCGAGCGTGTTGGGGGAGGTTCCGCCAATTTCGGATAATCTGAGGTCGGCGTTAAAACATACGGAAGTGGTGTCATGTAAATTGGGGAAGGAGGTGGCGCTCGGCAGGATGGCCGGTCCATTTGCTACCCCTCCGGTGTCCAATTTGGTAGTTTCTCCTTTGGGAGTAGTACCCAAGAAGGAACCGGGGCAATTTAGGATGATTCACCACTTGTCGTACCCAAAAGGGGGCTCTGTTAACGATGGTATTGACCCGCAAGCCTGTGCGGTAACCTATACATCGTTTGACGCAGCGGTATCATGGGTGAGGAAGTATGGACAGGGGGCCTTGATGGCTAAGACGGACGTAGAGGCAGCGTTTAGGTTGTTGCCAGTCCACCCCCAGAGTATGCATTTGCTGGGTTGTCATTGGCAAGGAGCGTACTTCGTTGATCGCTGTCTGCCCATGGGATGTTCGATTTCATGTGCCCTGTTTGAAACTTTCAGTTCATTCTTTGAATGGGCAGTTAGGGAGACGGCGGGGGTGAATTTGGTTATCCATTACTTGGACTACTTCCTTTGCGTAGGCCCCCCGGGATCCCGCGGATGCGGGACCTTATTGGGGACGCTACAGTACCTGGCGGATAGGTTCGGTATCCCCCTAGCGGCGGACAAAACGGAGGGCCCGATTTCGGAGCTGGTGTTCTTAGGAATTACAATTGATTCCGTGGCGATGGAGTGTAGGCTGCCGGAGACCAAGGTGGTGGCATTGCGGCAGGAAGTCAAGGAGGCGCACGGAAAAAAGAAGTTGAGGTTGAAGGAAGTGCAATCTCTCCTGGGCAAATTAAATTTTGCTTGCAGGATTATACCGATGGGGCGGGTGTTTTGCAGGAGACTGGCGGCAGCAACGGCGGGGGTTAGGATGCCCAACCATTTTATCAGGTTGTCAGAGGGGTTGAGGGAAGATTTGAGAGTATGGTACTCGTTCCTGGTGGAGTTTAATGGGCGATCAATGATGTTGCAGGGACCAGTTAGCAACGCTGACTTGGAACTGTTTACTGACGCGGCGGGTTCTGCGGGTTACGGGGCTTATTGCCAGGGGAGTTGGAGTGCAGGGCCTTGGCCGGAGGAGTGGAGAGCAGCGGGTTTCTTGAAGAACCTGGCACTGCTGGAGCTCTTCCCCATACTGGTAGCGGTGAGGTTATGGGGGGACAAGCTAGCAAACAAGAAGGTGCGGTTCAATTGTGACAACATGGGGGTGGTGGTGGCCATTAATAACATTTCAGCCTCATCCCCCCCGGTAGTTAGATTGTTACGGCAGTTGGTACTTTGTTGTTTGAAATTGAACGTGTACATGTATGCGGTTCACATCCCAGGGATCGAGAATAAGTTAGCGGATGCTCTGTCTCGTTTCCAGTGGGAGGAGTTCCGCAGACTGGCTCCAGGGGCAAACGCGACGGGGGACCCGTGCCCGCCGGATCTATGGAGGATTGCGTTGGGATCGCCGATGGATTGATTATGCAGTCGCTCAGCGAGAGCACTAGGACGGCGTATCGCAGGGTGTGGAGTGAATGGTCCGCTTGGTTGGCTGAGGTAGGAGGGTCGGAAGACCCCGAGGTATTGGTACATTGGGTATTGTGCTTCATTTGCGGTAGCTACGTGAAGGGGGTGTCGGGCACGGCAATTAGTAAGAAGGTATCAGCGCTGGCATTTAGGTTCCAGTATAAAGGGCTGCCTGACGCGACCAAGAATTTTTTGGTTAAAAAAGCATTGAGGGGTTATAGGAGGGGCCTAGCGCAGAGGGACTCCAGACGCCCCATTTCGTTTGCGGTGTTGAACATTGTATTGGAACAGGTTAAGAAGGTGTGTTCTACAGTTTTTGAACAAAAACTCTTCCGAGCTGCCTTCCTGTTAGCGTTTTTCGGGGCATTGAGAATTGGGGAACTGGTGTCGCCATCAAAATCCATTCCGGGTGGTTTGAGGTTTGGGGACGTTGCGCTGTCACAGTCAGCAGTAGTCCTATGGGTTAGGAGGTCGAAGACGGACCAGCTGGGAAAAGGGGCACGGGTCGAGCTTTTTGCAGGTTCAGAACCACAAGTATGCCCGGTAGCAGCAGTAGACCAATTTTTAAGGGCGCGCCCAGTAGGGGACGGGGCCTTCTTGATGCATGAGGATGGCTCGTGTTTATCCAGGTACCAGTTCACAGCGGTATTTAGGAAATGTTTGGAGGCGGGGGGCCTACCCCCAGGTGAGTATGCGAGTCACTCTTTCAGGATTGGCGCGGCCACGGAGGCTTCCAGGTGGGGTCTACCGGGGGAAGTTATACGCAGGATTGGCAGATGGGAGTCAGCACGTTATCAGGTGTACATTCGCCCCCACCTGGTGTAACGATGTGGGGTATTGGGGATGTTAGTGTGTGGGTTGTACATGTTTTTTGATATGTTTCGGTTATTGGTATTAGATATCTATTTTTTATGTTTTTCAGCCCCTGTGTGTCTCATATGGATCCTGGGACACTCGTTTGTGTTCTGGGGCGCTAGAAGGGCAGATGTACGGCCGGACGGCAGACAGCTCAGGATGTCTAGGGAGGAGGGTAGGATTCGGTGGATTGGGGTCCCAGGCATGAGGTGGAACAGGGTGTTACCAGAAGTCCACAGGTTTGCAGGAATGGATCGACATCCGGACGTTCTGGTCCTGCATGTGGGGGGGAATGACTTGGTGGTCCGGCCCATGCGTCAGATAATCAAGGACGTACAGTGGGACTTTATCAGGCTCAGCACCTCTTTCCCCGGCATGATCATAGTATGGTCAGATATTGTGGCCCGCATGTCGTGGAGAGGGGCCCGCTCCTGGGAAAAGATCAACAAGACCAGGATTAAGGTCAATAAAGAGGTTGGCAGGTTTGTAGCCAGAAACGGAGGCATAGTGGTCAGACACCGGGAACTAGAGGTAGATACGTGGAGGTACCTTAGGGGAGACGGAGTTCACCTCAACCCGGTTGGGATTGATTTGTGGTCTCTGGACTTGGAAGAAGGCATCAGGAGAGCGATGCAGGTGTGGCGGCTGGCACAAGTGTGAGGTGTCACACTTGTCCCGCGGTGGCGTGTTGGTTTTTTCCTTGACGACAGTTAAGTGACTCAGTTAAGAGGTGTTATTCAAAAGTTAGGACCCATCACTGGTATGGAGTCCGCCCGAGTGGTCTGACAGTTGGCCAGACTCACGGGTTAAATCTGTTGGGGGGTCTGTGGTCAGTTGGCAAGTCCCCGAGGCGAGTCTGCGGCTGGGGAGCTTGCCAACAAACGGGATTACAGGCTCAGTTGCAAGTGGTCGTCAGGGATCAGAAAATAATAAGTTGATTAGCTGATTAGCTGGATGAGGAGTGTAAGAAAAGGTAAAAAGTTTTTCAGTGGTTTAAAAAAGTTAATAAAGTTTGTTTGTTTGAGTTAATTTTAAATAAAAGGCCGAACAGGCCATTTTCATCCAGCAGGTGTCAGTGTCTTTGTTATATTTATTATAGAAACATAAGTATTTATATGGTACATGTGTGGGTCAGGGCAGTAAGTCATCTGGCTACCCTAGTCAAGACATGTACGGAGCTGCAGTGAAATGTAAGCGTAGTGCAAACATGACAGGGTGCAAGGGGGTTACCGAGAGGTCAGCAAAAGGGGGTTGGTATATTTACCTAGGGGGGCTTACCTTATTGGAGTTCAGCAGTGGTGGGTGGAGTACAGGTCATTGGTGTGGTGGGGAGCAAGGAAAGGTCACCAGTCCAGAGGTAGCAGGCAAGGAGAAACGTTCCCGCCCGCCCGCCCTATTGGTAGGGTTAGATGGTACGTTGGGTTTAAAAAAGCCAGCGTTGGCGTGTTGGTTTTTTCCTTGACGACAGTTAAGTGACTCAGTTAAGAGGTGTTATTCAAAAGTTAGGACCCATCACTGGTATGGAGTCCGCCCGAGTGGTCTGACAGTTGGCCAGACTCACGGGTTAAATCTGTTGGGGGGTCTGTGGTCAGTTGGCAAGTCCCCGAGGCGAGTCTGCGGCTGGGGAGCTTGCCAACAAACGGGATTACAGGCTCAGTTGCAAGTGGTCGTCAGGGATCAGAAAATAATAAGTTGATTAGCTGATTAGCTGGATGAGGAGTGTAAGAAAAGGTAAAAAGTTTTTCAGTGGTTTAAAAAAGTTAATAAAGTTTGTTTGTTTGAGTTAATTTTAAATAAAAGGCCGAACAGGCCATTTTCATCCAGCAGGTGTCAGTGTCTTTGTTATATTTATTATAGAAACATAAGTATTTATATGGTACATGTGTGGGTCAGGGCAGTAAGTCATCTGGCTACCCTAGTCAAGGAAATTATCATTGAATAAACAGGCCATGGAAATGGAAAAATTGCTCTGGTCCATAAAGGGTATAAAGGTATGAGAGCTGAAGTGGTTAAAGGATAAGTTAAATTTTTTTAAATTAGTAAATGCACATTGTTTTGCAGGTAAAAAAATATGCATTTATTTTATTTTTTTGTAGGAGCCTGCATTGCGCATGTGATTGGTGCCATGCAGGACTCCTACAGACTGTCAGTGAAGCTGTATGCTCGTACATTGTATGGGAAAGCAGTTTCACAAAGACAGGAAGACTCAATGAACTACTCAAGCGCTCAACAGCCCCCTGGTAGTTAATTGAGAACTACAAGCCGACAGCCACAAAGGCTGTTGGTACTTGTAGTTCAGTGATACACAGGGATCTGTGAATCAATGACGCAGACATGTGGGCTGCACTCTTTTCAAATAGTAGCTACAGGGAGAAGATTCCCAGCCTGCTGTCACATGGTGTGTGGGGATCATCTGCAGGATCGGAAACATGTTACATGTTCCACCCTATAAACAGGTGGTGGAACATGTAACATGTTCCCAAAGGTGAACTTATCCTTTAATCTCCTCCATTCCTCTCCACTGTATACTCCATTCCTGCGCCCCCACGCCAGTTCACTTCCATGTTACATGTTTGCTAGGCAATTTCTGCTGCACATGGGAAGTCCACAACCCTGTGTCCAGTGACACTGTGGGGTTGTCTTACTAAAACTGGATCCTGTAAAATCTGGTGCGGCTCTGCATAGAAACCAATCCGCTTCCAGGTTTTATTGTCAAAGCTTAACTGAACAAGCTGAAGTTAGTAGCTGATTGGCTACCATGCCCAGCTGCGCCAGATTCTGAGGGTTCCAGTTTTAGTAAATCTCCCCCATAGTCTACACAGAACATTCCTTTACTCCTGGCAGCTGAATGGACAGCAAGAGAAAAATGTGGGTAAGTATAAGCTACTGTGGAGGCCGACATTAAAGTGAATCTGTTGCTTTGCTCTGCAATAAATTTGTTCAAACACCAAAAATGGATCCTATATGATACAAACTGTCCTTAAAAAGTCCCTTGATAACGGGTTCACCTAATTGCACCTCTACCTCTAGTATGCACATCCATTATTTAGCCACTGTCTTGCAATCTTCCAATAGGCAATAAACCAAAACTTCAACTTTTATCTGCACATGAGGAATAAGACAAAACCCTCCAAGTTTTTGTATCACCACACCTGATGTTACCTTGCTTTTATGACTTTATAAACCATTAGACTATTAAATACAGTATAACCTGTATAGGTTCTTCCTGTATTCATTTTAAACCATATGATTGAAATTGTGTCTCTCTTTGAACTAAAATAAAAACTCCATTAGACTACAAGAACCCTGTAACAGCAGAACGTTCAACATTCGGAAAAGACTTTTGATTGGCTGTATATAGTCATATTCTAGCAATCATGTTTTTATCCAGTTTAATGTTATGGCAGGATTGAGGTGTTCCCACTGGTCTTGATCTTTGCCTGAATTCTGTCTTGCTTTGTACACTTTGGTCCTATGGAAGTGCACAATATTATCGTTGTAGATATATTGCAATGACAGTGAGCTGACATATACTTAGTTCCTTGTATGCTTCAGAATCTTTGAGTCATTAAAATTCAAAAGTATGCAAGGAACTTTTTAAGTCTCGCAGTTGCAGTATAGAAACAGTGGGATCAATGATTCTACAACCTCCAAAATGTTCAAAGCTCAGCACAACATGTGGTCCCAGCAGTACAACCGGAGGCACATATAAATGGTTATCTCTTAACTTAAGTATAGTGGAATTAACTGAAAACTCACATCCACAGTAACAGTAGAAGTTTTCTCATCCTCTTCTTCGCTCTTCTTCCATTGGCTGCTCTCTGAGCTGACAGATCTTGTCTGGTAGCAAGTTTTACTCAAGTATCCATCATCACTTCCCTGCATCTAAAATCACAAAACATAAAAAGTGTCAAAAACATTTTTACATACCTACTGCTACCTCTGCATTTCTGTTTTGGCTGGCTATACATACACATTAGGTGTATCGATGCTAGCCTATTCTACAGATACAGAGACTTCATTTTATAGATGAGTACTAGAAGATAAAATATTGCAAAGCACATATATACAAAGATTTATTTTCTGAAGTATAAGATATTCCTATATACACATATATATATACAGCAAGTCTACATATATATGGGATTACTTAAAATGTAGGCATTTGCAAAACTAAAAATGACACGAGTCACTAACAGACTGCATCATATAGTGCTTCCTCTAAGTTGACAACGCTGTTCATTCTGCAATGAATTTGCACAGAACGGTTGTCACCCTGTGGACAGGGTAGTTTTGGATGGAAATAACTTACTGCAGAGGTCCCTAACCCCCAGTGCCGGGCCGCAGACTGCTGGGGGGCTGGGCCACATGGCGAGGGGTGGGCAGCAGGTGAGCAAGCAGGCACAACCTGCACTTTCACCCTCCAAATACCAGAGGGTACACGCTCCCCTTCTCCTTGCACCATTTTCTGTCCGGAAAACTCATTTACAGTGACCAAAGTAGCCGCCATAGCACTGACTGCCCTTGGTCCCCGCCTAGACCACCACAGCTTAAAGCAGAGTTCTAGTCTGTAAAAAAAATAAAAACTTAAATTCTGCAGTTGCAAATACTGCAGCTGATGACTTTTAATACAAGGAAACTTACCTGTCTAGGCATCCCACGATGTCAGCACCCCAAACCGATTCGTCAATTGGCTTTGGGTGCAAGCGCTGGCATCTGTAGTAAGGGAAACAGGAAGTGAAGCCTTGCGGCTTTACAGCTTGTTTCCTAGTGCGCATGCGTGAGTCTAACTGCGCTTTCTGAATGGTCCTGCCGTCCTCTGGGACCTGTGTGCCCCAGAAGGAAGCCGGGGAATGAGGAGGGGCCAGAAATGTCGTAGATCAATGAGCAGCTATCTTACCCTGAAGTGGCGGTGGGTACCTGTCAAAGCCAGGTACCTGCTCCCCCCAAAAAGTGCCAAATGTGCAAGTGGAGGGGGGGAGGGTGTGAACAAGTGGAGCTTCCTCTTTTGGGTGGAGTTACGCTTTAACAGATGCTCTCGCTCACACTGTGATACTTCCAGTGAATTCACATTATGTGAAATTGTTCTCTATGCAAGATTTACGCTCACCCCTCCCCTCCTGGTGACAGGCTGCACCCTCAATGATTTTCGCTCACTAATTTATATTTCACCAATGACCTTCATGCATGATAATTTTTTTACAGGAAACTTATGCTGGGAAGTGTTAGAGTGAGGTGTTTGGGATTGCTTTACTCTCAAGGACTCTCATCACCCCCCACTACCACCCCAACAACACCCAACAAACACCCCTCCATTTCGGTCCAGTAGATGGGTGGTCTTCTGCAAGGCCGGGCCCTGGTGCTGGGGAGGTTGGGGAATGCTGTCCTACTGGTCTGGGACACCCCACTTAGAAACGCAAAAGTGTACCCCATACATAAAGGCACCAAAATTGGCCCTGTAGGTCCTGGGCTTTGCTGGGACAAAGATCTGCAATGACAAAGGTATTAGTAGGTGCTTACCTATGCCATGTCTGATTTTTTCAAAGAACTTAAAAAGACTCCTTTTAGTCTAACTGTACAGACATAACCGCTGCATGTATGAGAGACTCCAGCATCAGTGATGTCTTTTTGCCAACATCTACGCTTGGCCATTCACAATACAGTATGCAGATTGTAATGAAGCTGCATCCATGTGTTTTATGAATAGCCATGTATAGATGGGGCAGAGACATAACACCACCACTTGTGTCTATAATACACGCCGCCAACAGGTGGGGGGTAAAAGTACAACGGGTATTGAACTACAGTTGTGCTCATAAGTTTACATACCCTGGCAGAATTTATGCTAGGGTATGTATTTATTTTTCAGAGAATATGAATGATAACACAAAAACTTCCCGCAGGGGGCCCCATGAGAGTACCTCCATCCCAATCTCTGCTTATCCCAGAGCCCAGTGCTGGAACAAGTCCCAGTACTGAGCTCCGGTAACTAGGCTGACAGGGGCTCGCTAGTGTTGGGCACTCAGGAATCAGGATATCATCTGTGCCCGGGCTCTCTGCTGCAGTGATTCCCCTCTGTAGCAGCCGACATCTCTCCCTCCTGAGTCTGCAGCACATCACACTGACATCACACGACTCACTGAGGATCCTCCTCCTAGGCTCCGATATACACAGACAGAAGGGGGAGGAGCCGGGGAGGAGAGATCTTACACAGCAGGAGCCGCGCTGATTCTGAGGTCTGGTCATAGTTTGTGGATAGGGGAGGGGGTTTGGGGCAGGTGGCACATGGAGAAATTATGGGAGAGGCTAGAGGGGGTATAAGAGAATATGTGCTGCGGGGTGCTCTTTAAGGGGAGAGGACATGTGCCAGAAGGGGGGGGTGGGTGGTATGGGGGGATTTTCCAATCCAACCCCTCCCCCAAAGCAAAGAGTTGCCACCTGCCCCTCTGTACCCCTATACCAGGGATCCCTCTCTGCCCCATCCCAGGATCCCCCTCTCTGCTCCCATCCCAGGGATCCCTCTCTGCCCCCCATCCCAGGGATCCCCTCTCTGCCCCCCATCCCAGGGATCCCCTCTCTGCCCCCATCCCAGGGATCCCCTCTCTGCCCCCCATCCCAGGGATCCCCTCTCTGCCCCCCCCCATCCCAGGGATCCCCTCTCTGCTTCTATCCCAGGGATCCCCTCTCTGCCCCCATCCCAGGGATCCCCTCTCTGCCCCGCATCCCAGGGATCCCCTCTCTGCTCCTATCCCAGGGATCCCCTCTCTGCCCCCATCCCAGGGATCCCCTCTCTGCCCTATCCCAGGGATCCCTCTCTGCTCTCATCCCAGGGTCCCTCTCTGTCCTCATACAAGGGCCCCCCTCTATCCTTATTCCAGGGATCCCTCTCTGTTCTCATCCCAGGGGTCCCCTTAAAACCAAATGTGATAAGGAGCTCAGGACAGTAAGGGCTTGTTTACATTCACAGTTTGGGGGTGGTAAAACCTCATAGTTTATGCCTGTTTTTACCCCCACCCCAACCACATCCCTTTTAACTGCAGTAGCCAGGGGTGTACACATGTTGCAGCCTCAGCAGGAATTATACACCCTGTCATGCTTGGCATGGGGCTGCTCTGCAAAGGCCATGCAACCTTGTGCAGTACAGCGACCAAGTGGTTAAAGTAGGCAATAAGGTGGCATTGTATTGCCTCATCACATCGCCTGCTTTAACCCCTTGGATCCCACACTAGCATGCTGTTACTGCGTGCATAACACATGGTTACAGGGTGTTTGCAGAGTGGCCCTATTCACTTGATTGGGTCACGATCACCCATCAAAAGCAAAAGGGGGTATAATTCCTACCGCAGTATGTCTACATCCTCAGCTGCTGCCTCTTCAGCTAAAGGGGGTAGGGACCAACATATGTAATGTGGGCAGTGTGGCAGGGACACAGGGGGCCCCCATGATCTCCTATTGCCTGGGGGCCCCGTGAGTTGTCAGTCCGCCCCTGGACAAGCCTCAAACCTTCTGGCACAAAGTAATTTGGAGTGATGAGACCAAAATGTTGCTTTTTGGCTACAACCATAAACGCTTCATTTAGAGAGGAGTCAACAAGGCCTATGATGAAAGGTACACCATTCCTACTGTGAAACACAGAGGTGGATCGCTGATGTTTTGGGGACGTGTGAGCTACAAAGGCAGAGGAAATTTGGTCAAAATTTATGTCAAGATGAATGCAGTATGTTATCAAAAAATACTGGAGGAACATTTGCATTCATCAGCCAGGAA
This sequence comes from Lithobates sylvaticus, assembly GCA_028564925.1. NCBI lineage: Eukaryota > Metazoa > Chordata > Amphibia > Anura > Ranidae > Lithobates > Lithobates sylvaticus. The sequence continues at coordinate 127,166,689 of CM053026.1, read as the reverse complement.
GCTGCGCATGGGACGTACTTGGACATTCCAACATGACAATGATCCAAAACACAAAGCCAAGTCGTTATGTATAAAAAGGCAGAGAGGATCCACTAGGTTATACAGCACCTCATCCCTTTTGGTAATTGGATGTAGAAGAGGGGATAGCGAAGTAGGGATTATAGCGGTGCAAAATTACAATATAAAGAAGTCAGGGTTGACTAACAATTCAATGCTTGAGTCTTTGTTTAAAATTGACAAAAAAGTTTTATTACATATAATTTCAAACACATTAATCACAATAGAAAATACAAAAAAAGATACAAAAAATATTATTTTAGACCTTATGAGATAATTTGTGCAAACGCCTAAAGGTCCCCGGTTAGGGTAGACCAATACGTTAGCTATACATGGAATATTAAGTTAATTCGAGAATTTAATCTAGTTGGAGAGTGTCTCTTAGTTACAATGGGTGAAGTAACCTGGAGTAGACAGTGCAGGCCTTAATGGAATGTTCCAACATGTTTCGCCATACCAATGGCTTCCTCAGGGTTGGCCTACTGTACAGAATTAATGTATCTATTGTAAAGAGAATTTATAGTTAGTAACAGTTTGTAGAAACAGGTACTGTATCACCCAGTTACATAGAGGGGTTTAAGTGGGGAAAGGGGGGGGGGGGAAAGAGGGGAAAGATGGAAAAACGACACCTACAAGCACCCTCACATCCAGCCCCCACTAGATGGTCTAAGCATTCCTCATAGCCAAGTACCCAAACTTACCCAAATAAATGTAAGTTGAAAAATACTGAGACACTCAACCGAAAATAGGATGGGGTCGCCCAATGGATATCCTTCAGTGTATAGCAGAAGACAAGAAAGACCTGGCCAGAGAAGTCTTAGTATAAGTCACAGAGGTTGGATTTTAGCAATAATAGTCATATTTGGGGTATATACACAGTGTTGCTTATTTATGGCAAAATATTCCACAAATATATAGCATATCACTGTGGGGCGGACAAAAGTCTCTATACTCACTTTGGTTAGACTATAAAATCAAAAAATGAAGTGTTGAAAGGACCTCAGACTTGATTTAAAGATGGTAGAGGGGGCACCTAGATAAAATTGATAATATAGGCTTGAAGCTTGAACTGAGGATAATAACTAGGTCTCACTGAATATTTGGTAAAGGGGAATTGCATACCTGGTTTGACATACATTCGCATATGGTGGAATATATTGTAGGATGTTGTTACAAGACACGGTCAAAGTAAAGGCGGTGTCAGTGGGAACATAGTCCCTATAGATACAGGAATGATAAACACGATAAGTAACTAAAGGTAATAAAGTTAAAAATGAAGCAATTAGAGGATTTGAGTGAGAAGCTTACTTGTGCCAAAGAGAAATAAATGCGTCCGGTGCCTCCTAGGTCCAGTGCTAGAATGAACCTTGGTGCCGGCTTTTATCTTGTCTTCCAGATTGGAAAGGCGTGCGTACACGCCCTCCAATCAGCGGACGAAGGAGCCTCTGAGCGTGCGCATAACGGACTCGCCGGTCAGGCGGCCTAGTCAACTTGTCATTATCTACAGCAGAATAAAATGAAGGTTCTGGAGTGGCCATATCAGTCTCCTGACCTCAATATCATTGAGCCACTCTGAGGAGATCTCAAACGCCCAAGGGCTCACTGTACAAACTGTATCATTTTATATGATTTTACATTTTTTGAACACTGACTATACCATGTACTTTTTTCAATAAATATTATTTTTGCTATTTCTCCATTGTTTCCATGCCTAAAAAGTCTGAACCTTTGGTTACTTGTTTAGTACCCCCTTTTTTGTTCCCCTTTCAAATTTACGGATGTGGCATTGTGAGTGCTTTCCTTTCTCATTTTCCTTATCTCAAACGTGCAGTTCATGCAAAACAGCCCAAGAATTTACAGGAACTGGAGGCTCTTTGCCAAGAGGAATGGGCAGCTTTACCATCTGAGAAGATAAAGAGCCTCATCCACAAATACCACAAAAGACTTCAAGCTGTCATTGATGTTAAAGGGGGCAATACACAGTATTAAGAACTCGTGTATGTAAACTTTTGATCAGGGTCATTTGGGTAGTTTCTGTTGTCCATTATGATTTAAAAAGAGTAAACACAGTTGATTGATAATAAATGACTTCAGCCAAAAACGAACCATGAGTGAAAGAAAAGTTTTTGTGTTATCATTCATATTCTCTCAAATGGCTAAGAGGTCATACATTCTGCCAGGGTATGTAAACTTATGAGCACAACTGTATCTGGCAGAACAAAGATGAATCTTTAAGCTTTTTTTAAAAAAAAATCACAAATGAAGCTAAATTCTTACTAATAGAAAGAACGGTTCCATTCCTTCTTCTACAGAAAATGGAAAAAATAAAGTTTGGCTGGAGTTAAACTTTAAATTTAGAGCAAAAACAACAGATGGTATATTTACATCTTCCACAGGTCCTAAACTACAATGATCTAACACTAGAACCATACTGTTTGCAAACAACATGACACTGAAAATATTACAAAATAACACAGCTGTCTAGATTTAGTTTTTGATTTCTCTTACTCTGAAAAGTCCTACGTTGAAGGGCTGTAAATTAAAAATAAGCAAAAGAAAAAGAAAATTTTGGAAAACTGCTGTCATATGTATAATGTGTCTTTCTATGGTAATGTGTCAAAAATGATTGTTTACTCTCTATGGCTGAGCTCGTTTTTCTGCTGGCTATGACGCAGGAGCAGGTGAAAGATTGTGAAGCCTAAAGCTCGCCATACATGTTGCATTCTGATTGTACAATCTCATTTACGTCTGGCAACAACTATGCAGTGCAATGGCCTGCCTGACTGGATACAGAAAGAAAAAATGGACTGTTTAGATAGGACCTAGTTTTGGTAAATCTTAAGTTTTATTTCCACTTTTGCAACCAAAATTGGCATAACACCTACTTTATATTTGTTACATGCACCAAGTCACTTAGCATTACTTTTAAAATTCTAAAAAATTGCTGCTTACATTTTTCTTTTCTAAAAAATCATAGTTATGCCGCGTACACACGAAGGGACTTTTCCCGGCGGACCTAAGTCCAGCGGACAATCCGCTGGACTTTCCAGCTGGGTCCGCTGGACTAAAAAGCGAACGGACTTGACCACACACGATCACGCAAAAAGTCCGACGGTTCACGCGATGACGTACAGCACGTACGACGGGACTAGAAAACGAAAAATACTAGAAAAATACTTGCTACTGAGCATGCGTCCTTTTTGGTCCGCCGGACCATACTACACACGGCCGGATTGTCCGCTGGACTGCCAAGTCCAGCGGATAATTTTAAAACAAAACTTAAAACTTTAGTCCGCCGTACTTTGGCCAAAAAAAGTCCGCCGGCGCCCACACACGAGGGGATTATCCGCTCGACTTCGGTCCAGCGGATAATCCGCGGGATAGTCCCTTCGTGTGTACGCGGCATTAGTGTTACCTTCTGTGTCACTTTAAGGTGGGGGATATGAGAAGTAATATTTACCATGATTAACCTGTCTGTACTGTGCTGGCAGATTTCAATATGAGCTATAAACCAGATTCGTACACTATTTGTCCTAACAAAGAGTTAATGATATCATTTATGACTAAAGCCTACCACGGCTTAAATGTGTCGACATTTGTCTGTGTATCGGTTTCTTTTACTCCTGATGGATTTATAACAATGAAGATTTTGTGAGCATTGGACACCATGTTGCCAATCTTTTCCTTTGGATGTTCTGTTTGACAGCAGATGCGGCTCTTCCATTTCTGTTGCAAGTTTGAGGGGTTGCAGCATCACATTTTGTATCATAAATGTGAATGATCTCAGGCCTTGGCTTCTACACTGTTATGTACCCTGTTTGCCTGAAAATAAGACCTAGCGTGATTGTCGGTGATAGCTGCAATATAAGTCCTACCCCCCAAATAAGCCCTAGTTAAAGTCCTTGTAGGTCTTATTTTCAGGGTAGGGCTTATTTTCGGGGGAAACAGGGTAGGGCTTATATTGCAGCCATCACCGACAATCACGCTAGGTCTTATTTTCGGGGAAACAGGGTAGGTAGGCAAACACCCTTTAAAAAACTGTCTCTGTCTGTCCCTGCTCTGCATATTTCTATCTATTCAACACAATATAGGCTTGCTTATATTGTTCTATTGTAAATCTGCTCCAAAAGAAACAGCTAAAAACATAAGAATCTTTTTTTTTTTATTATTTTTAGGAATACTGCATGAATGGGAACACACAACAATTATACAGTTTCTTAAATTTGACTGCAAAGTTGGAAATACACTCTAATTGCTTCACGTTCTTAAGACTTACCTGTATGTCCTCAGATGGGAGCAGTGATATCTGGGTCATGGCTGCAGCTATGATCCAGATATAATTTTTAACACATATGTAAACTGTGATTGTATCATACATATGAGGTATCACAGCGCCAGGGTGAGAGCAATATTTCTATTCCGTGTAACCCTAAACTGGTGACCTGTAAAGGAGGCTTTTAAAATATTGTCTATGGATAATTTAATGTATCGTATTCTGTCGTCATTCCATGGGTTTGCGCAATTTTATAGCTTGACATGTTGGGTATTTACTCAGCATAACGTTATCTTTTATATTTTACCCACAAGTTGAGTATTATATTGTGTTTGAATGAACTAATATTAATTAAAGTGTATTTTTTCCTGAAGATTTGGGTTTGATAAACTACTATGTAAATATAGTGCAACATAAAAAAATTGCAACAACAACCATTTTATTCTCTAGGGCCTCTGTTTAAAAAAATATATATGTCATTTTCTAGCAAAAAATGCAGAGAGAAATGTCAGAATTGGCCCAGACTGGAGGTGGTTAAAGCAGATATAAACCCACTCTTTTTTTATCTCAAAAGAATATCCATACCAATATGTAGATCTTACTAATGTGCACCATTGTTTCTGGGCTGCTGGACTGTACTACGGATATAAACAACAACTAACATACACATATGTGGTATCGCTGCGATCATCAGGAGCAGGAAAATGTATCTTGGGCTACATTTAATAAAAAATTATTTTTTAAATATTTTACTATTTTGGGCCGGTTTGCCTTTGATAATAAAAAATAAAAATCAGGAGATATCGATTACCATTTACCACTAAAAGAAAGCCCAATTCATTCTGAAAAATGCAAGGTATAATCCACCTGGATACACTAAGTATATAGTTTTACTAACACATGTCAATGTTGCAAAATTGTGCTTAGGCATTTAGATTTGTTTTACCCTTAGGGGTTAAGGTTGAACCTTTTCTCATCCAACTTCATTGAATGGCCACGTTTTGTCATGAGTGACCTGAGACTGAATAGTTTCCTCCTAATGCTGGAATTGCCATTAAGATTTTTGTATATTGCTATCATATCCCCTCTTAACCATCTTTTCTTTAGGGAGAATAAGTTTAATGCTTGTAATCTTTCCTCGTAACTGAGGTCCTCCGGCCTTTTTTTTAGCTTTGTTGCCCTTCTGTGGACTTTTTCCAGTTCTAGTACATCCTTCCTGAGGACTGGTGGTCAGAACTGGATGGCATACTCAAGATGTGGCTGAACCAGAGTTTTGTAAAGTGGTGGACTTATCTCTTGAGTAAATACCTTTTTCATGCATGCTAATATTCTGCTGGCCTTGCTTGCTGAAGCTTGGCATGGTATGCTATTTATGAATCTATCAACAACCAGGACCCCCAGATCTTTTTCTATCCTTGATTTCCCCAGAGGTTCTCCCCCTAGCATGTAACTCTATTTCATATTTTTAACCCCCAAGTGCATTAATTTACATTTCCCTACATTGGACCTCAATTGCCATGTGTTTGTCCATTCCTCCAATTTATTGAGGTATTCCTGTAGAGTTTCAATATCATGTTGTGAAGTTATTACCCTGCTTAACTTTGTATCATCAGCAAACACTGAGACTGAACCATTTATGAACAAGTTAAACCGAATTGGTCGCAAGACAGAACCCTGGGGTAGCCCAAATTATAAGTGCAGATCATTCAGGAAAAAACGTTTTTTATCACCACCCTTTGGGCGCGCTCCTGCAACCCGTGTGCTATCCAGGTACATATAATAACGGCAATGCCCACAGACTTAAATTTGTGGATTAAGTGTTTATGGGGTACCATGTCAAATGCTTTATCGAAATACACTACATCCACAGGACTTCCCTTATCCAGATTACAGCTCATGTCCTCATAAAATGTTAATAGGTTGGTCTGGCAAGAATGATCTTTCAAAAATCCATGTTGGTTACTACTAATGACACTATTCTTATCTGCAAGTTCCTAGATATGGTCCTTTATCATCCCCTCCAAAAGTTTACAAACTATTGATGTAAGGCTGACTGGCCTGTAGTTTGCAGGTATGTATCTCAGCCCTTTCCTGAATATTGTACCATGTTAGCTTTACAACAATCAGTTGGTACCATTCCAGTCAAAATGCTTTTCTTAAAGTATAAGAATAATGGTCTGGCAATGATCGGGCAAAGTTCTTTGAGGACTCTTGGGTACAAGCCATCTGGTCCTGGTGATTTGTTCATAAGTAATTGTAAAGTCTTGTTTTTTTAGTTAAAAATAACAAACATGTTATACTTATCTGCTCTATGCAGTTGTTTTTAACAGAGCAGCCCATATCCTCCTCTTCTCGGGTACAGCTTTGGTGCTCCTGCACCCTCCCTCATGTTGAGTGCCCCCACATAGCAGCTTGCTATGGGGCACCCGAGCCGAGCCATAGCTCCCTGTGTCCAATCAGACACAGAGCCGCAGCCCAGCCCTGCCCCTTTTCTGTCCTCATTGACTGACTGACTTTGATGGACAGCAGTGGGTGCCAATGGTGCCGGACTGCTGTCTCAGCCAATGAGAAGGGTAGTCCCGGACAGCCGAGTCTCTTGTGCAGCGTAGATGGGGCTCAAGTAGGCATTAGGGGGGGGGGGGGGTGCACACATGAATGCATTAAGATAAAAAAAAAAAACTTCTGCCTTTACAATTACTTTAAGGTTTTTATAGTCTTTTTAGAACACTGGCTTCTGTTACCACAAGGGCACATTCCTTGTTGTGTGCTGAGGAGAAGAAAGTATTTAATACAGTAACCTTCTCCTTGTCACTTTTATCCAACATCCCTTGATCATCCTTTATGGCACCAATAGTTAGCTTTTTTTTACTGTAAACATATTCAAAAAATGTGGGGGATTCTTTTCACTCACCTCTGCTATGTGTCTTTTATGGTCTATTTTTGCTGCCCTAATTGTGCTCTTAGATTTCTTATTGCATTCTTTGAAGTGCTGAAATGTTGATAGTGGCCCCTCAGCCCTAAATGTTTTAAAGGACAGCTTTTTTTCTTTAATTTTGTCTTTCACACTTGAATTTAGCCACCCAGGTTTAGCCTTTGTTCTCTTATATTTGTTGCCCTTTGAACTACAATGTTCTTAAAGCACTCCCACTTTTCCTTTATCTTCCCTGACCCCCTTCATTTGTGTCTCACATGCTCCCCCTCCCAGACACTGCAGCTCACAGTATCAACAGAGGCAGTATTGCCAAACCAGAAAGCAGTGGCCAGAAACAGGTTTGTAAAAACGACAAAAACTGGCGCTGGAGAAAAACAAATAAAAAAATAGTGCTAGTAAAATATAGTGCAAATGTGTTAACAGATTGCAGCTGCTGTAATGGAAGTGCTACAACTTCTAAAATATGGACAACGGAAAAAAGAACAGCGCTAGCAAATATTAACAAACAGTGTAACAATTATTATTGTTACACTGTTTGTTAATATTTGCTAGCGCTGTTCTTTTTTCCGTTGTCCAGAAACAGGTTTGGGCTAGGTGATGATTGATAAGCAGCAGTAACAATGCTGATAACCATACCCCCTACAACATCTTCTTATCCCACTGAGTACAAGTAGGCACAGTCTATATGAGAGGGAAAACTCTGCTTTGAACTGCCCATCACAGGAAACTGCATTAGGTGGACTTCACTGACAGGATCAACAGGTATTTGTGACTTTGCAGGAGGACTAAGAGAAAATGGCGATGCAATGATAATTAGGGGCAGCAGCGCATATTTTTTAATGGGAGGTGATAATTAAAAAGTTAATAAACTAATGTCATTTCACAAGAGAATTTCAATTTTTTTGATCTGCATTTTTACAAGTAATATTTGGTCATCCTGCTATGACGGTCTTTGTTCAGATACTTCCTGTTCCTCTATCCCAATGCATTGTCACACTGTCAGATGGGCTTCCAGTAGCGGCTGTGCCAGTGCTCATTGCACAGGCATGGTCCACCGTTCCATCAGGATGCCTACCCTGAGTAATGATGTGCAGCTGCCACTGAAGTGTGAACATACAAACAGACAGGGGCTGAAAAGAGGCTTCAGGGGATCAACAGCAATAAGATGCAACAAATAATAAAAAATGTGCAAAAACTATTTTCTTTAAAAAAGTTGGCAATTGTTTTTGATATAAACTAAGTGCTATCTAGTTGGGGTTACATCTGCTTCAAGGAAATTGTACATTCAAACAGAAATACGAGTATGTAAGGCCAATATTAAGCTCATTACTATAAGCATATTCCTGACAAGAGCTGCGTGAGGTTACATTCTCCTTTCAGTCTGTGCTTAAATTTCCTTCACCACACATCAGTATAAAAATATATAGTAGTAATAAAAAATTATCTTCCGCAGCTTCTGTGCCACTCCATAATCTTATCTATTATATATCTGTTATAATCTCTTATTGTACTGACATTCATTGTCAGATAAAATGGAAAGTTAAAACTGGATTGTCTGCCTGACAAAATTCACTTAAATATGGACTGATAAACCGCTGAGAAAAAGACGGTAATATTTATAGATCAAATTAGTTGACATCAAACTGAGTATTTGTGAACATGAACTGTCCACACACGGCGGTACTAAAAGGATTTCCTATTACATACTCTAAAAACTGTCTAGTCATTGTAAGGCACACTTTAACCTTTTCGAAAAGAACATTTTGTGAATGTCATCTGTCCTCCACAGCTAATTGGCCATTTTAGACAATATTAATGGCTTAGGGCTGGTCATCTTGGTTGCAATGGCATCTCCTTATTTTAGGTCTTGTGTCAGATGAGAAGACAGTAAAACTGAAGCCTAGGCACGATATTGTTCAATGGATAAAAAAATGTTGGGTCAACATCTATCCATAAAAACATTAAACCATATATACCATATACTGTGCCTTGAAAAAGTATTCTTATTTTATTGGGATTTTATGTAATAGACCAACACAAAGTGGCAATAATTGTGAAGTGGAAGGAAAATAATAAATGGTTTTCAAAATCTTTTACAAAAAAAAATATCTGAAAAGTATGGCGTGCATTTTTATTCAGCCACCCCCCCCCCCCCCCCAACACACACACACACCCCGAATCAATACTTTGTAGAACCTCCTTTCGCTGCAATTTTTTGGGTATGTCTCCACCAGCTTTGCACATCTAGAGAGTGAACCCTTTGCCCATTCTACTTTGCAAAATAGCTCAAGCTCTGTCAGATTGGATGGAGAGTGTCTGTGAACAGCAATTTTCAATTCACACATGAATATGCTTTGATCTAAACCATATCATTGTAGCTCCGGTTGTATGTTTAAGGTTGTTGTCCGGCTGAAACATATCAAGTCTTTTGCAGACTCTAACGAAAGTTCAATTTTGGTCTCGTCTGACCAGAGCACCTTCTTTCACATGTTTGCTGTGTCCTCCACATGGCTTCTCACAAACTGCAAATGGGACAACTTATGGCTTTCTTTCAACAGTGGCTTTCTTCTTGCCACTCTTCCATAAAGGCAAGATTTATGGAGTGCATGACTAATAGTTGTCCTGTGGACAGATTCTCCCACCTGAGCTGTGGATTTACTATGGCCTCTTGGCTGCTTTTCTGATTAGTCCTCTCCTTGCCTGACCTGTCAGTTTTGGTGGATGGCCATGTCTTCTTAGGTTTGCAGTTCTGTCATGCTCTTTCCATTTTCGGATGATGGATTGAACATTGCTCTCTCTGTGCGATGTTCAAAGCTTGTGATATTTTTTTTATAACCTAACCCTGTTTTAAACTTCTCCACAACTTTATCCCTGACTTGTCTGGTGTGTTACTTGTTTTTTTTATGATGCTGTTTGTTCAATAAGGTTCTCTAACAAACCTCTGAGGGCTTCACAGTACAGCTGTATTTAAACTGAGATTAACCACTTAAGGACCGGAGGGATTTGCCCCTTAATGACCAGGCCATTTTTTTGCGATACGGCACTGCATCATTTTAACTGACAACTGCGCGGTCGTGCGACGCTGTACTCAAACTAAATTTACATCCTTTTTTTCCCACAAATAGAGCTTTCTTTTGGTCGTATTTGATCACCTCTGCGGTTTTTATTTTTTGAGCTGTAAACAAAAAGAGAGTGACCATTTTAAAAAGAAAAACAATATTTTTTACTTTTTGCTATAATAAATATCCCAAAAAAACAAAACAAAACTAATTTCTTTATCAGTTTAGGCCAATATGTATTCTTCTACATATTTTTGGTAAAAAAAAAAAAAATCGGAATAAACGTATATTGATCGGTTTGCGCAAAAGTTATAGTGTCTAAAAAATAGGGGATATATTTATGGCATTTTTCTTTCTTTTTTTTTACTAGTAATGGCCGCGAGCTGCAATTATTAGCGTGAGTGTGACATTGCGGCGGACAGATCGGACACTTTTGACACTTGGGACCATTGACATTTATAAAGCGATCAGTGCTATAAAAATGCACTGATTACTGTGTTAATGTCACTGGCAGGGAAGGGGTTAACACTAGGGGGCAATCAAGGGGTTAACTGTGTTCCCTAATGTGTGTTTCTAACTGTGGGGTGATGGGACTGACTGGATGAGGAGACAGATCCATGTTCCTGATTACTAGGAACAGCAGATCTGTCTCTCTTCCCCTGTCAGAACGCGGATTTGTGTGCTTACATACCCAGATCCCCGTTCTGGCTCTCGTGCCCGCTATCGTGGGTGGCCAGTGGACATCGCAGCCGTCTGCCACATGCGTCGGGTCCTCTGCTGTGCAGCGCACAGGTATGGCGATTCGCAGGAACGAGCCGACCTGCCACCATATAATGACGGTGGCTGGTTGGCAAGTGGTTAAATTACACACGGGTATTTACTAATTAGGTGACTTATGAAGGCAATTGGTTCCACTATATTTTAGTTAGGGGTATCAGAGTAAAGGGGGATGAATACAAATGTACGCCACACTTTTCACATATTTATTTTTTATTATGTGCCACTTTGTGTTGGTCTATCACATAAAATCCCAATAAAATAATAATAAAATGCTGAAAATTTCAAAGGGTATGAATACTTTTTCAAGGCCCTGTAATATTCTCAATACATATTGAAAACTTACAAAAATATATATTATTATCTATATACAGTTGCATTGTCCATACTATATGTAATGTAAGTTTTCAATAAGTATTGAGATTATATGGATATACAGTACATTGCCCCAACATTTTTTATCCATTTAGATATTGTTATAATCTCCTGAAGAAGTGCTTAGTCACGAAACATGTCGAGCTGGATCTAAAGGCCAGAGGCTGCTGCAACTCCCCGGCCAAGTGACAATATCAAGTCTGTTAACATGCCATTTAATAGCTACATCGGGGGGCTCAGAGAACCATATACAGGGCAGATCTATGTTGACTTTAAATCAAGTTGTTGCTACATTGCCTTCAAAGTCCATTTTCCTTTGTGGTAATTTCTATTGTGGCTGAAATTTAGGACGTGATAAGGGGAGGAGGCAGAGTCGCAGGCGACAGACATGTCCAGCTGAAGCTCCACATCTCTCGGGACTCCTCGGCTCATAAATACACCCACAAGGCATGGTAAACTGAAAATAATCTTATCATAAGCCTCCTCAGTGACCCTGGGATAAATAAAATGGTCTTTGGTGCCGCCTGAGGTAAAAATAAACTAAAGAGTGCCAAGGATACACAGTCTAGAGGCCCCTGTAAAATGGCACAGCCTCCTTCCTCACACAGGCACATCTCACGCTGCTAAGCAACTGCAGTTACCTCAGGATGCCTATAATGACTCTGACTGTGAATACAGCGTTGCCTTACAAGAAAAACAAACAGTTACCCTACATCCAAATATTTTGAGACAAATAGATTTTTTTTTTTTTTTTACAGATAGCTTTAAAGCAGACCTCAGACTATATAACTGAAAGTCTCACAAAAGAAAGCTGTGTGTTAGGCCAGTGCACTTCTGATGTAGAAATCAGAGTGGATGACATGGAAACGAATGTACTGTCCCATGTTAATGAATTAGAGACTCTTATGGAAGAAAATCTTATTCTGCAAACACGCTTAGAGGACTTTGAAAATAAAGCACGTCGATCAAATCTTCGTATACGAGGAATACCTGAGGCTATTGTTGACCTTCATTCTACTATGACCGCACTTTTCCAAGAACTATTACCGTCAATCCAGTCGATCGTTTTGGAGATGGATAGGATTCACAGAGCTTTAACACCATGCAAACCAGAAGGTCCCCCTCGTGATATTATTGCAAAAGTCCACTTCTATCGCACCAAAGAACAACTCATGGCTGCAGCTAGAGGAAAAGATTCCCTCATATTTCAAGATCATCCTTATCAGCTTTTTGCTGACCTTTCCCCAATTACTGTGGCTAAACGAGGTGCACTGAAACCCTTACTTCATAATCTACAGCAATGCCAGATCCCTTATCAATGGGGATTCTCATTTTCTATCAGCTTTACCTATCAAGGTGTCAAACATTCCTGTATATCGTCAAACTACAAAATACTCTACAAAAACTACATCTTATCAAAAGATCCTCAACTAGCCCTCGTCGACGCACAACATCCAGCTCCCCTCAAGAATCTGAAAAAGATAGAGGCCAACAAAATTCTTCTAAGAGTAGTTGATCCAATTCTCCTGATATAGATCCTGTAGACACAATGGACTGAATGACTTTCACTCCTCATCTTGAAGCGCATTCAATCTTAAGGCTTAGCCTTTCTTTGGTCATTAAGTAACTTACCACCTTCAGTATAATCTGACTAAACTTAATTAAAATAATACTGTTCTATTAAGTTTTGTACTTCCCCTTCTATTCCCCACAACCTCAGATAAACATATTTTATGTTTTATCTATTTACCCCCCCCCCCCCTTAAGAAGCCAGTGAGATACATGTTGTCTCGATTATAACCTTATTTACTTATATTTATCTTAGAGAAAAATCAAGTTATTTTTTAAATTGAAGTACTTCTATTGTTTTATATTTAATGATCCTGTTTATCAATAACACTATTTTCTTTCTTCATTACTGGCAATCCTATGATAAGTAATATTGCTGTGCAAACCATACAGTTTCTTATTTTAAAGTAATTTAAAAAACGAAATCGCCCCTTTAAACCGATTCAACTAAAATGATGTCATGATAATTTACTAGCAATCCAGTAAAGATCCTCCACACCTTTCAAAAGGGTTACCTGTAGGTATTTATACTCACCTTACAGTATAGTTGTTAATAGCTAATTAACCTTTTTTTTTTTTTTACTCTTGCTAATTATTATTTTTTTTCTTATAGGCTGAACTTGGGTGTCCAAGTATTTCTTTTTTTCTGTATAAAGATCTAGGCCGGTGGGGTTTCGAAAGATTGTCACTGCTCCCCCTATCTTTCTGTCCTAGGATAAACCTCCATTCCGACCTAATATTATTGGAGGACCTCCTCAGATACTAGGCCTCTGAGTTTGCATTTTTTTTTACGCAGTATACTACAATATTTCCTTTAAGATTTACCAATGGCCCCCTTAAATGTCCTTACGCTAAACGTACAAGGTCTAAATATCCCACAAAAGCAAACTAACGTTTTTCACTCCTTAGCTTCCTCAAAAGCACATGTTGTATGCCTCCAAGAAACCCATTTTGCAGGTAAGGCGACCCATAAATATTTTGGTTCAGTTTATCCCCAAGTTTTCACAGCCTCTGCCAAAACTAAACAACGAGTGGTGCTAATAGCTTTTCATCGTGCTACACTCTTTTCACTTCTGACAGAGATCAAAGACCCAGAAGGTCGCTATCTTTTACTCACGGGATATCTATTTGATTCTCTAATCACAGTGGTATCCTACTATGCTCCTAACAAAACTCCATCCTCATTCCTCTCCCATTTATTACAGGTAATTTATACTCATAAAACGGGCACACTTTTAATCTGTGGAAATTCAAATAAAGTCCTTTATCCTTTTTTAGATAAATCCCCAACTCCTATTGCATCTAGTTCTCAATCTCGTAAGTTCCAACAACTTCTTCAACAACACTCTTTATTAGATTCTTTGCGTGAAATCAATCCTGCTAGGCACCAATTTACTTTTCATTCTCATCCCCATAAATCTTTTTTCCCATATTGATCACATTTTGATCTCAATAGGCATGACCCCTGAACTCCTTTTTTCATCTATTATCCCTTTTACATGGACTGACCACTGTGCTGTACTTTCTTTAATACCCAAAACACAACATTCTACATGGCATATTAATGACTCAATCTCATCCATCACACTCCTCTGATCTAGAAATAGCCATAAAAGATTACCTGGCCAATAATGAGACCCCTGATATAGCCCGACTGACCCTATAGGAAGCTCATAAACCTGTTCTCTGTGGGGTTTGTATATGCCAAGCCTCATTTCTTAAAAGAGAAAAACGACAACTAAAACAAAAATTAGAAGCAGAATTTAATACATGCCACACAATCTTTCAATCCAATCCTACCCCTGTAACTAAATTACAGTTTGATAAAGCACATTTTAAACCTTGACCTTTTTATCAGAAGATGCAGATAAAATGTTATGCAAGTCTTGTAACGCTGAGCGCTCCGGGTGCCCCATCCAACCCGGAGCGCTCACGGCGTCCTCTGCCCTGCAGCGTCTCGGTCAGCTCCCCGGACCGCAGGCGCTGCTCTGTCTCCGGGATGCGATCCACGGCCCGCCCGCTCCCCTCACCCTCCCCGCCGGCTTCTTCCGGCGCGCGCGCGACTCTGCCTGCATTTAAAGGGCCAGCGCACAATCAATTAGTGCCTGGTCCAAATACCTTTCCCCAAGAACCTTCTTAAACCCGCTTCCCCTTCCTGTCCTGGCCGGATCTTGTGTTGCCGTTAGTGCCCAGTGAAAGCGTTTTGTGTTTTGCTCCTACTAGTGTATCCAGATCTCTGCTGTTGCCCCTGACTACGAACCATTGCCACCTGCCCTGACCTTTTGCTACGTTTGACCTCGCCTCTGCTTAATCCTTGTGTACCGCGCCTGTCTCAGCTGTCAGTGGGGTCGAGTTGCTATTGGAAGACACGACCTGGTTGCTACCGCCGCTGCAAGTCCATCCCGCCTTGCGGCGGGCTCTGGTGAAAACCAGTAGCAACATTAGAACCGGTCCTCCAATACAACCCGTGCTATCGCCTCATTGACATAGGGGATCCACCTCCTGTTTCCCGCCGTACCCGGAACGTGACAAGTCTAAACATAAATTTTATCTTAAAGCGAATAAACCAGACACTCTTTTAGCCCGAGCACTTAAAAAACGAAATCGCCCCTTTAAACCGATTCAACTAAAATGATGTCATGATAATTTACTAGCAATCCAGTAAAGATCCTCCACACCTTTCAAAAACATCTTACCTCCTTATATAAAAAGGAACGATCTTTTGCTCAAACTTTAGCAGAATTATTTTTTTCACAAATCAAACTTCCTACTATTCTTTTAGTCCGATTACAGCTATCAAAATTAAATTAGCAAATTACTCTCTTAAACCAAATAAACGTCCAGGCCCAGATGGCTACTCTGCCCTATACTATAAGAAATTCTCTCATATCCTTGTTCCAGTGTTAACAGATGCATTTAATTCTTTCCTTAATGATCAATCCTTTCACCCCGAAACATTAACGGCTATAATTTCAATGATTCCCCAAACCTCAGTCAGACGATACATCTTGTTCTAATTATAGACCCATATCATTACTAAACTTTGACATTAAGTTACTAGCGAAAGTCTTAGCGACCCGCTTAAATAGTGTAATAGGTTCTTTAATAAATAAAGACCAGGTCGGCTTTATCCCACTGTGCCAAGCGGAAGATAATGTACACAGGACTACTTTACTAATTCAAGCAGCTAAATCACGACAAATACCGATCTGTCTATTATCTTTAGATATCAAAAAAGCATTTGATACAGTTTTGTGGCATTACCTACATTTCGTCCTGCAGCGTTCGGGATTTGGTCCTCATTTTCTTAGCTGTGTTTCCTCATTATACAAAAATCCCAAGGCTTATGTTAAATATGCTGGATATAAATCAAACCTATTTGACATCTGTAGGGGTCTGTCTACTTTCCCCACTCTTATTATTGCTCCTACTAGTGTATCCAGATCTCTGCTGTTGCCCCTGACTACGAACCATTGCCACCTGCCCTGACCTTTTGCTACGTTTGACCTCGCCTCTGCTTAATCCTTGTGTACCGCGCCTGTCTCAGCTGTCAGTGGGGTCGAGTTGCTATTGGAAGACACGACCTGGTTGCTACCGCCGCTGCAAGTCCATCCCGCCTTGCGGCGGGCTCTGGTGAAAACCAGTAGCAACATTAGAACCGGTCCTCCAATACAACCCGTGCTATCGCCTCATTGACATAGGGGATCCACCTCCTGTTTCCCACCGTACCCGGAACGTGACAGTAGATCCGGCCATGGATCCCGCTGAGGTCCCGCTGCCTAGCCTCTCAGATCTGACCACGGTGGTCGCTCAACAGGGACAGCAATTGGCGCAGTTGACTGCTATGTTACAGCAGCTTCTGCCATCTCCACCGCCAGCTCCGGCATCTCCTCCACCGCGAGTTGCTGCTGCTAGAGTCCGCCTGTCCCTTCCTGACAAATTCAATGGGGATCCCAAGCTGTGCCGAGGGTTCCTATTCCAGTGTTCCCTCCATCTGGAGATGTTGTCGGACCAGTTCCCCACAGAACGGTCAAAGGTGGCGTTCGTGGTTAGCCTACTATCTGATAAGGCCCTAGCCTGGGCTACACCACTTTGGGACCGTGGCGATCCTGCCACAGCTTCAATTCCAGCCTTCTTTTCTGAAATTCGCAGTGTCTTCGAGGAGCCAGCCCGGGCCTCCTCTGCCGAGACG
Source organism: Lithobates sylvaticus (assembly GCA_028564925.1). Taxonomy (NCBI): domain Eukaryota; kingdom Metazoa; phylum Chordata; class Amphibia; order Anura; family Ranidae; genus Lithobates; species Lithobates sylvaticus. The sequence goes on along the minus strand of CM053026.1, from coordinate 127,149,455 downwards.
GCTCTCCTGAACCTTGTCCAGGGGAATTATTCAGTGGGCGATTACGCCATTCAGTTCCGCACCCTGGCATCTGAACTCTCTTGGAACAATGAGGCCCTCTGCGCGACCTTCAAAAAAGGCCTATCCAGTCACGTCAAAGATGTGCTGGCCGCACGTGAGATTCCTGCTACCCTGTCTGAACTCATCCAGCTGGCCACCCGCATTGACATGCGTTATACCGAAAGGCGCCTAGAGCTACGCCAAGAAAAGGACTTTGTTCGCGTCAGGCGGTTCCCTCGCCTGGCACCTCTCTTCCAGAATCCTCTGCAACCCGTTCCTGTACCTCCCGCTGAGGAGGCTATGCAAGTGGATCGGTCACGCCTGACCACACAAGAGAGGACTCGCCGCCGAGACCATAATCTGTGCGCCAGTCCTGACCATTTCTTAAAGGATTGCTCTATCCGCCCTCAGCGTCAGGGAAACGCTCGCACCTAGCTAACGTGGGAGAGGGGTTGCTAGGTGTGGATTCTTCCTCTCCACGTCTGACTATTCCAGTGAGGATTTCTTTACCCAAGAAGTCCTCTTTCTCCGTTGTGGCCTTTCTGGATTCTGGTTCTGCAGGAAATTTCATTGAAGCCTCACTCATCAACAAATTTAATATTCCAGTCATCCGTCTTGTCAAGCCATTTTTCATCACCTCTGTAAATGGTCAAAATTTGAACTGTATCGTGCGTTATCGCACCGAACTTCTCCTCATGAAAATTGGAGTTCTCCATCATGAGAAGATTGACTTTTTTGTGTTACCCAACTGTACCTCTGAGATCCTTTTGGGCCTACCCTGGCTCCAGCTACATTCTCCTACCCTCGACTGGGCCTCGGGGGACATCAAAAGTTGGGGTCCTTCCTGCCACAAGCATTGCCTCAAAGCGGTGCCCACTAAACGAGTTTCCATCGCTACCTCTCTGCCTAGTCTCCCCAAGCTTTACCAGGACTTCGCTGATGTATTTTGCAAAAAACAAGCTGAGGTCTTGCCGCCACATAGACCCTTTGATTGCCCTATTGATCTTCTTCCTGGGACCACTCCGTCCCGTGGCAGGATCTACCCTCTCTCCATCCCGGAGACACAATCTATGACAGATTACATCCAGGAGAACCTCAAGAGAGGTTTCATCCGCAAGTCTTCTTCCCGGCCGGAGCAGGATTCTTCTTTGTTGCCAAAAAGGACGGGTCCTTACGTCCCTGCATTGACTATCGTAGTCTTAATAAGATCACTGTAAAGAATCGCTACCCACTGCCTCTTATCTCGGAACTTTTTGACCGTTTGCGCGGGGCAAGCATTTTCACCAAACTGGACCTCCGGGGCGCATATAATCTCATCTGTATCCGTAAAGGCGATGAATGGAAAACCGCCTTTAACACCCGTGACGGACACTTTGAATACCTTGTCATGCCCTTTGGTTTATGCAATGCTCCCGCGGTCTTCCAAGACTTTGTGAATGAGATTTTCAGAGATTTGCTGTACTCCTGTGTTGTTGTCTATCTGGATGATATCCTGATTTTCTCCTCTAGCTTAGAGGAGCACCGTCTTCATGTCCGTCAAGTGCTCCAACGGCTCCGTGATAACCATCTTTACGCCAAACTAGAGAAATGTCTCTTTGAACGCTGCAGTCTTCCCTTCCTGGGTTACTTAGTCTCTGGACAAGGTCTCCAAATGGACCCTGAGAAAATTTCTGCCGTCCTGAACTGGCCACGTCCTACCGGGTTATGGGCCATCCAACGTTTCCTCGGATTCGCCAACTATTATCGCCAGTTCATTCCTCACTTCTCCACCATTGTCGTGCCTATTGTGGCACTAACCAAAAAAGATGCGAATCCGAGGTCCTGGCCCCCTCAAGCTGATGAGGCATTTAACCACCTCAAGTCCGCCTTTGCCTCTGCACCTGTGTTATCCAGGCCTGATCCTCTCAAACCATTTTTTCTGGAAGTCGATGCCTCCTCTGTGGGAGCTGGAGCCGTGCTTCTCAGAAAGACTCCAAGGGCAAGAACATCACCTGTGGTTTCTTTTCTAAGACTTTCTCTCCCCCTGAAAAGAACTATTCCATCGGAGACCGTGAATTACTGGCCATTAAGCTAGCACTTGAGGAATGGAGACATCTCCTTGAGGGATCCGTTCACCTCATCACGATCTTCACAGATCACAAAAATCTTTCTTATCTCCAGTCCGCCCAGCGATTAAACCCACGCCAAGCTAGGTGGTCGTTGTTTTTTGCCCGCTTCTACTTCGAGATCCATTTCCGTCCTGCGGACAAGAATGTCAGGGCTGACGCCCTATCACGTTCCACCGATACTTCTGAGTCCGAGTCTCCTGTACAACACATTGTACATCATGAGTGTCTGATCTCTTCTGCTCCTGCCTCCTTGTGGCAAGTTCCTCCTGGGAAAACCTTGGTCCCTCCACGTCTTCGTCTCCAGATCCTCAAATGGGGTCACTCCTCTCATCTGGCCGGTCATCTTGGAGTTAAGAAATCCTCCCAACTGATTTCCAGGTATTACTGGTGGCCCTCCTTAAAAAAGGATGTGACGGACTTCGTACAGGCCTGTACTATATGTGCTCGAGACTAGACCCCTCACCAAAAGCCTGCTGGTCTTCTTCACCCTCTGCCCGTGCCTGAACGACCTTGGGTCCACATAGCTATGGACTTCATCACGGACCTTCCTCCTTCCCACGGCCACACTACCATATGGGTGGTCGTGGATCGTTTCTCCAAAATGGCACATTTTGTCCCGCTTCCAGGTCTCCCTTCTGCACCTCTACTTGCAAAACATTTCTTCCTCCAGATTTTTCGTCTTTATGGACTTCCATCTCACATCGTCTCGGATAGAGGCGTCCAGTTTGTGTCTAAGTTCTGGAGAGCTCTCTGCAGTCAATTGAAAATCAAACTGGACTTCTCCTCTGCCTACCATCCACAGTCCAATGGACAAGTGGAGAGAGTCAACCAAATCCTTGGGGCCTACCTGCGACACTTTGTCTCGGCTCGTCAAGACGACTGGGCTGACCTCCTGCCCTGGGCCGAATTTTCTTACAACCTGAAAGAATCTGAGTCCTCCTCTAAATCTCCCTTCTTTGTGGTTTACGGCCGTCATCCTCTTCCCCCCCTACCCATCCCCACTGCTTCCGGAGTCCCCGCTGTAGACGAAGTCACCCAAGAGCTGTCGTCCATCTGGAAAGAGACCCAAAAGTCGCTTGCCCTGGCCTCTTCTCGCATGAAGAAACATGCTGACAGTAAAAGAAGACCTCCTCCTGTATTCTCCCCTGGTGATAGGGTGTGGCTCTCCTCCAGGTACATCAGGTTCCGCATCCCCAGTTACAAGTTGGGTCCCCGCTATCTCGGTCCATTCAAGATCAAGGCTCGGATCAATTCCGTGTCCTATAAACTGCATCTTCCTCCTTCCCTCCGGATCCCCAACTCTTTCCATGTTTCCCTCCTCAAACCCTTTGTTCTTAATCACTTTTCCCCCAAGGTCACTGCTCCTGCTCCAGTCACCGGCTCCTCCAACATCTTCTCCATTAAAGAGATCCTCGCTTCTAGAACCGTCCGAGGTAAACGCTTCTATCTTGTTGACTGGGAGAATTGTGGTCCTGAGGAGAGGTCCTGGGAACCTGAGGATAACATCATTGACAAGGATCTCATCCTCAGGTTCTTGGGTTCCAGGAGGAGGGGGAGGCCCAAGAAGAGGGGGAGACCCAAGAAGAGGGGGAGACCCAAGGGGGGGGTACTGTAACGCCGAGCGCTCCGGGTGCCCCATCCATCCCGGAGCGCTCATGGCGTCCTCTGCCCTGCAGCGCCTCGGTCAGCTCCCCTGACCGCAGGCGCTGCTCTGTCTCTGGGATGCGATCCACGGCCCGCCCGGGGATCGCATCCCGCTCCCCTCACCCTCCCCGCCGGCTTCTTCCGGGGGGGCCCCCCCCCCCCGCTCCCCAGGCGCGTGCGCGCGACTCTGCCTGCATTTAAAGGGCCAGCGCACAATCAATTAGTGCCTGGTCCAATTACCTTTCCCCAAGAACCTTCTTAAACCCGCTTCCCCTTCCTGTCCTGGCCGGATCTTGTGTTGCCGTTAGTGCCCAGTGAAAGCGTTTTGTGTTTTGCTCCTACTAGTGTATCCAGATCTCTGCTGTTGCCCCTGACTACGAACCATTGCCACCTGCCCTGACCTTTTGCTACGTTTTACCTCGCCTCTGCTTAATCCTTGTGTACCGTGCCTGTCTCAGCTGTCAGTGGGGTCGAGTTGCTATTGGAAGACACGACCTGGTTGCTACCGCCGCTGCAAGTCCATCCTGCCTTGCGGCGGGCTCTGGTGAAAACCAGTAGCAACATTAGAACCGGTCCTCCAATACAACCCGTGCTATCGCCTTATTGACATAGGGGATCCACCTCCTGTTTCCCGCCGTACCCGGAACGTGACAAGTCTAAACATAAATTTTATCTTAAAGCGAATAAACCAGACACTCTTTTAGCCCGAGCACTTAAAAAACGAAATCGCCCCTTTAAACCGATTCAACTAAAATGATGTCATGATAATTTACTAGCAATCCAGTAAAGATCCTCCACACCTTTCAAAAACATCTTACCTCCTTATATAAAAAGGAACGATCTTTTGCTCAAACTTTAGCAGAATTATTTTTTTCACAAATCAAACTTCCTACTATTCTTTTAGTCCGATTACAGCTATCAAAATTAAATTAGAAAATTACTCTCTTAAACCAAATAAACGTCCAGGCCCAGATGGCTACTCTGCCCTATACTATAAGAAATTCTCTCATATCCTTGTTCCAGTGTTAACAGATGCATTTAATTCTTTCCTTAATGATCAATCCTTTCACCCCGAAACATTAACGGCTATAATTTCAATGATCCCCAAACCTCAGTCAGACGATACATCTTGTTCTAATTATAGACCCATATCATTACTAAACTTTGACATTAAGTTACTAGCGAAAGTCTTAGCGACCCGCTTAAATAGTGTAATAGGTTCTTTAATAAATAAAGACCAGGTCGGCTTTATCCCACTGTGCCAAGCGGAAGATAATGTACACAGGACTACTTTACTAATTCAAGCAGCTAAATCACGACAAATACCGATCTGTCTATTATCTTTAGATATCAAAAAAGCATTTGATACAGTTTTGTGGCATTACCTACATTTCGTCCTGCAGCGTTCGGGATTTGGTCCTCATTTTCTTAGCTGTGTCTCCTCATTATACAAAAATCCCAAGGCTTATGTTAAATATGCTGGATATAAATCAAACCTATTTGACATCTGTAGGGGTCTGTCTACTTTCCCCACTCTTATTTGCCCTACTTATTGAACCCCTTGCTTAATCAATCTGTACTGACCCCTCAATTAAAGGTCTAGATCTAGCTGGTCACCAAAATAAGCTTTGCCTATTTGCTGACAATATCTTAATCTTTATGTCATCCACTCATATTTCTGCTCCTAATCTTATAAGTAAACTTCATCACTTTGCCCATGTATATGGTCTAATTATTAACTCTCAAAAATCTATAGCTTTAAATATATCTTTACCTCCTCATATTTTACAACAAGCGCAAACATCCCTCCCTTTCTCATGGTCCACTGCACGCCTTCTTTACCTAGGGATAACTCTCACACCCAATATTTCTGACATTTTCACTGCCAAATATCCTCCAATTTTGCGTCAAATATCTAATCTTCTGACCTTCCTCCCTACCATTATCTTGGATAGGTAAAATTAACATAATAAAGATGGCTATATTTTTTGAGTTTTACCTATCCCTGTTCCAGCATTCTTTTTTAGAATACTACAATGTAAGACGTTAACTTTTGTTTGGGGCTCCTTGAAACCCTGTCTGCCAAAACACACTCTTTACCTTCCAAAGCTCAAAGGGGGCCTAGGGTTTCCTAATTTTACCACCTATTACCATGCAACTCATTTAGCCCATATCCCTAAATATCACGAAAACATGAAATTCCGTTTTCGGTTGCTCTGGAATCAATAAATTGCGACCCAGTTTCAATAACCGACCTTGTATGGTCTAATTCCTCCGACCGGAAAAAAAACTTAATAATCCTATATATGAACATACACTAGCCATTTGGGATACATTTAAATTAGTAAATGGACTACAATCTCCCCATATACCTCTTTTATCATTTCTTAAAAATCCACTTTTCTATCCTGCTTGGTCTTCCCCTAAATCTTTTAAACATGGACCTCCACTAATCTAACAACTCTGTGAACTGGCATCCTCTACTTCATTCAAAACTTCCCCTGACGTATGTGAAAGTCACAAACTTCCTAATTCAGAGCTCTTTCAATATCTTCAGATATAGATGCCCTATATACAAGGAAGAATTCATTTAGATAAATTAACGTACTTTGAAAATATATGTAAACGTGACCCACACACTAAGGGGCATAACTCTTTACACTCATCTTATTACTAAACCCAACTCAGACCCACCATCATATATGGCTAAGTGGGAGATGGATCTTGTTTTTTTTTTTTGTTGGAAGCAGACGATTGGGATAAGATTTGGATCACAACTAAGTTATCCTCACAAAATATAGCTGCCTTAGAGACAAATTACAAAATACGCACACAGTGGTAATTGGTCCCTGTCAAAATGCGAAATATGCTCCAAATGATTCTGCCTGGAAACTGGAGATTGTCCATAGCAACCAAAACCGGCCCTTTACATCAAAAGTGGTTTTAGACCAGCTAGAAAACAGCGATAATAAATTCGAATCACTTGCAGAATTAAGCGATAGTGATTTGTGGGGAAATCCATCATCAAACACTGAAAATAATGACAGCGACAATTCTGCAACTGAGCAAATTTCTGTGTTTTTGATTTGATTACATTATTGAATATTTTTTATTATTATTATATTATTATTTGTTATAATTATTTATAGATATTTATTATATTACAATTTATGATTTCGTGTTTCAAACTTTATCATACCCGGGATGTCTACTAGACTCTTGTTTGGACAGATTTAAGTGAGTTATTCCTAAGAATTACAGGCCTACAATAGAAAACGCCAAATTTCCATGCAAAACAATTGTACCACTTTCAGCATCAAAAATGTGAAATAATCATACCACCAGGGAGGTTAATAAGACATCTTAGTTGACCCTGAAGAGCTGTTATGGGACAAAGTAATGGCAACTGGATGAGGTTTATATAAAGAGTTGGGTAAGTCAGGCCCCTAGTAAAACATGAGGTCAAGAAATACTTCTTGTTAAAAGTTAAATTCATGTTCCTCATCTATGAATAGACAAGGAGGAGAATCATTTTAGGAATTTGTTTGGATATCATCAGCTGACCATTGGTGCTGTGCACTTGCCTGTAACTGATGCTTATTAACCAAACAGTACACAGAAAAACATAACTGACACTCTGGTAAGCTATCTTTTGACGTATTAGCAAAGATTTGTATTTTGACTCAGGAACTGCTGTAAACATGACTGTAAAAAAACACCAATAAGATTACAAAAGGACACACTTGTTCTATACCAAGTCTGTTTACATACCATTTAATAGCTACCTTCAGGGGGCCCAGACAACCATATACAGGGCAGATCTATTTTATTATTATTATTATCTATGTATAGTTGCATTATCCATACAATATGCATTTTAATTATATGTGAAATAAAAACAGTTGACTTTTAATCAAGTTGTAGCCATGGTACCTTCAAAGTCAATTTTCCTTTGTGTCAATTTCTATTGCAGACCTCTATCATTAAACTAATGCAGTTTGGGGAACAGGCATGTATCACATATTGGGGAACTCAAGTCTTCTGTAAGAAATATATTCTTGATCAGCAGCTGCATCCAATGGGCCAGCCAGTGTATTCTAACAGCAGGCAGTACCCACTGCCAAAATACAATATCTCAATGGGGTGGATTCCTTTATCCACTACGCTTGTGTGTGGATGGAGGAACCCATTCGTTTTTTTTTTTTTAAATGATCTATGGCCAGCTTTATTCTGAGAAGCACACAGATGAGGGATTTCTATCTAATAAAGGTAATGGTAAACATTTTGACTACACCTAGGCAAGACTTGCTCAATTCAAGGATCATAGATTAATTTCTATTGTTCAACCAGCACAGAACATGACAAAAGAAACCTAAACAGGCTCAAAAAGGTTTTGAGACAGAAAGGAGAGAGGAGCCTCTATGTGTAGGCGTTAAAATGTATTAAAAGGTCTGACAAGTGGGAACTCACATGTAGTCAGCATGGAAAAGGCATTTCAAAGGTATATAGAGCCCATGTAGCTGTCAGCAGTGACAGTCCTCCATATATGCCGGCTGCAGCCGTGGCTCTCCTTTCCTCGCATCAGAAAGTTAGCTGTGCATGTGGAAAGATCCTGGAATGAGGCTTGAGGCGCATGGGACGTAGGGTGTGGTAACGTCACTGGACCTGTGCAACGCGTTTTCAGAGCTTGAAAAGGGAGCACGACTGCTACTACATCCACAGTGCGCATGTTCGGAAACACGTCGTGACGTCACGGAGGACTGTCTACAGGCTGCAATTTGTGGATAGACATTGCTCTTTCCTTTGCCATCACTTCGTAGGGCACTTAGTTTGAGTTATTCTAGTTGTGGACTGTTTTTTACATCAACACTTAGAGATTTGCCCGGCTTTCCTTTGCATCACTGCATATTTCATGTTTTTTGTACAATGAATGTCATAAGGTGTCCACGGTAAGAACACTGGCTTGCGCCTTCCTAATTTTTGCTTCAAAAACGGTTTTGATGTTAAGAGAGAGGGCTGGAGGCCTTAACGTTGGTACTGATCAGTTGGGATGTCCTATTTGGATCCCCCTCTGATCAGCTATTTTATCATGGCTACCCAGCAGTTCCAATCCTGCCTGTTTATTAGCAACACTGGCTGTCTTTAGCAATGACATATTTTTGGAAACTACAAATTTCTATGGCAAGGGCATGCTGGCTTTAAAAACCCTATTAAAAACAAAGGGATTCTGAAGGCAGTTGGCTTCTAGTCGTGGTAGCCTTAAAGCCTGCTAGAATGCATGGGAAGGATGGGGTGTGTGTCATATGCATAGCATTGTCACATAAGACCAGCTGTGGGAGGAACCTGTGCGTTTAGACATTAGTTTGACACTCTTTGACAGTGGTGTAACGTTGAAACTTGAAACGTTAGAGGTTAGCCTCCTCTGTTTTGTATGATATTGATTGCTGCCTCATACTTTCTATTCTATGTTTGCACACATATTATAATAGAGTTTATATTATGTTGTGCTACAACTTGTCATCTGTAATGCTTCAATATTATGTACAGTTAATACAGTGCAGATTTCACAATTTTGTAAGTTGCCCTTTGGCAAATGTTACTGTAGAGTTTTTCGATTATGCTGAATCTCGCTTTCTTCTTTTCATAATAACACTTTTTGTGATCTATATGTTAATACTGTATTGTCAGTTTCCACTGTATTGTGGTGCAGATATATTTTATATCTGATAATCTCAAAAAAATTTCACATACTCTACACATATTAAATGAATGTGAAGACATTTTGGTGTATTATTATTTCTCTATAAAATGCAGTTGGAGAACATGCCATGGCATGTCTTAGATGAATGAACAGAAAGAGCATACGATTGTGGAGGTGAATCTTAGTTTTCATTTGATCAAAAGTTGATAAGATCTCATTAGATACAATATATAATAGAATTTTGACTTGGAGGCTCAGAGTGCCAGAAATAGAAACAAAATGTGTGAAGCTTCAAGCAAAAATGATGAATTTCCAGGACCTATATAAAGAGGTAAAATGTTCTAATACAAGAACTTTTTATCTATCTATCTATATACACATACTGTATATATTTACATCAAAGCTCCCTTGGCATGCAGTATAATAGTGATAATGTGGTAAGAACTAGCCTGAGTAAGCAACAGGCCTATCTAAACAACAACACGATGGAGGTTTGTTGGTGATTGAAATTATACTAACTTGAAGAAAGGCTTTCATTTTTTTTGGGGGGGGGGGGGGGAGTTGGTGAACCTGCCAGCAAGGCCTTTTCATTTTTCAGAGATTAATGCAACCTAAAGCCCCATACACACGGTCAGACTTTTTCATGGATTCTGTCCGATCGGACAATGTTGTTGAAAAATCAGACCGTGTGTATGCACCATCGGACAGTGTACGTCGGATTGTCCGACGGACAAAGTCTTATCTCCTGCTGGAAAGATTTGCCGACAACACGGTCCGATCAAACCAAATCCGATCGTGTGTACGGTTGTCCGACGGACAAAGTGCTACGCATGCTCAGTTCACATTACAAGACCAAAGCTATTGGCTACTAGCCTCTACGTAGTCCCGTCGTACGCAACGAACGTCACCACGTTCAGAATGATCGGATTTTCCGACAACTTTGTCCGACCGTGTGTACGCAAAACCAACATCGGACAAAGTACGACGGACATGATCCGACGGACCTGGTCCTCGGATAATCCGAGCGTGTGTATGGGGCTTAAGAGTGTTCTTTGGAGAGATGCTGCATAAAGACTGTGTGGTGCAATGGCAGGGAGGAGACCCTGGGGTTCAAGTAAAAGAGATAAAAACAGGAGATGTTTCTGTAGGTCACATCCCTAGATATAGAAAGGATTCAACTTACACATAGGCAAGTACTAGTAAAGATAAGAAACTGTTAGTTTCTTTTATTAGGGGGTTAGGGGTTAGTGACACAATATGTTAGTTTTACTAAAGGTTCAGTTAGCTCAAGGCAAAGAAGGACAGGCCAGTCATTTGCCATGACAATTTAGGAAGAGAGAGATAATTTGCTACAATGTTTTTTTTTTTTTTACTTGAGGTGATTGTAGCCATATTAGTGCACTTGCGACAGTAACAATTGAGTACAGTCTGTGATACTTTTTTTCTGTATCAATATATTGGTTTTAAGCCACAATGTAAGCAATGAAAAGCGAGCCTATGAGTCGCCCTCGCAGGGGCTAAGAAATGATCAGATATTACAGAAGAATCCAAAAGGAATACAAACATAACAATCATAGTTATGACCCATACACACAGTCGGAAATTCCGACGGAAAATGTCCGATTGGACCATGTTGTTGAAAAATCTGCCCATGTGTGGGCTCCATCTGACTTTTTCCGTCGGAAAAAGTTTGAGAGCTGGATCTCAAATTTTCCGACAACAAAATCCGATGGGACCTTCTCATGTGTCGAGAATTCCGAAGCACAAAGTGCCACACATGGTCAGAAAAAATTTGGAGATGAACGCTATTGGCTACTTGCCTCTACGTAGTCCCGTCGTACGTGTTCAACGTCACCTCGTTCTGAAGGATTGGATTTTCCGACAACTTTGTGCGACCGTGTGTATGCAAGACAAGTTTCGCCCAAAATCCGTCTGAAAAAAATCAGACGTATTTTGTGGTCGGAATGTCCGACCGTGTGTACGGGGGCTTAAACGTTCTTGCAAATGGGATAATATTGAAGGATAATTAAGGTGAAATGGAAAGGGAAGGGAAAAAGGCCATTTACCACAACCTACTCACAGTCCTCACAGGGGTGGTCCCATTCCTGAGACCAACCCCAAAGGATGGAGTCTGTAAGAACAAGAAGAAAGAAGAACCAGAAAAGAATGTAGGAGGGGGTAAAAAAAGACAGTCTACAGAAGTCTAGAGAAGGAAGGAGAAAAAGGAAGGAAAAAGAACTCAGATAGGCTGCCGAAAGTATTCAGTGGAGGCCCGAACAAGGCGGTTGGCATGATACTTTTTTTATTTGCAATAACATACAATTTTTCAGGATAAGCTTTCGGGGTATGTCCCCTTCTTCAAGGTCCCAGCAGCACTGATTCAACATTTTTCAACAGAATGTTAAAACAACACAATCTCTGATGCTGCGTACACATGATCGGAAATTCGGCCAGCAAAAGACCGATGAGAGCTTTTAGTCGTAAAATGCAACCGTGTGTATGTTCCATCGGACTTTTGCTGGTCGAATTCCAGCCAGCAAAAGATTGAAAGCATGTTTTCAATTTTTCGGTCCGAATTTCGAATTCCGACGCGCAAAATTCCTACGCATGCTCGGAAACAAATCGACGCATGCTTGGAAGCATTGAACTTCATTTTCTCAGCTCGTCATAATGTTGTATGTCACCACGTTCTTGACGGTTGAAAGTTCAGCAAATTTTGGGTGACCGTGTGTATGCAAGCCAAGCTTTAGCAGAGTTCCGTCGGAAAAAAAATCCAAGATTTTTATGACGGAAAATGCGCTTGTGTGTACGCAGCATTAGGGAAAGAAGAAAAAAGAAAAACACAAACAAATGTACAGCCATAGAGTCAGTCGTAAAATTGTTGGATAATGAGTAAGGAAACCCATATCTTAATTTAGGTTGTTATCTTTTGTGTCAAATAGATGTATCACTCCTAGTTCAAAAGTTTTCCTTTCCTGAATAGTTCTGAAATGCCCTTTAAGAACTAAAACATTGAGGTCTTCTATAGTGTGGTCCATTTGTGAGAAATGATGTCCCACAGGTGTGCAGAAACTATCTTCTTTATGTTCCTTGATGGTATGTCTGTGCAAATTCATACTGCAAATTCATACTGTCCTGTCCCGCAACATCTGTCCGGTTTTGCCAACATAATATCCTTCGCTACATCTTTGCACTGGATGAGGTATCTTTTTTATCCCTTCTAGTGCTGGATTGTATGTGGTGACTAGAGGTACACCATTATTTGTTTTTTTTTTCTCTTTGTATTGTATTTGTATTGTAAGTAGATTTTATCTTCTGGTTTTCAAGGCTGTATTTATGATGTTGATGGTTTTGTCTTTGTAACCAACCTTATGAAAAGAGTCTATTGTTTTGAGATGTTTATCTCTGTCTTCTGGGTCTGAACATATTCGGTGGTATCTGATGGCCAGTTTAGTGTGCTGGGGATGAAAACTGGAACTGTGGAGATAGCTGCATCGGTCAGTAGGTTCCTTGTATATCGAAGTGTGAAGCTTGTCATCCCAGATTAATACTGTTAGAGGACTAATGGTGACCTCCAGGGTCAGGGAGAGCTGATATCCTTCTGTGTAGAGTGGGTTACAAGGCATGGTGGGTGTAATGCAAGTTGAAGTGATGGGAGAGAGGGTAGGGCCAACACACCCTTAAGTAGATGCAACGATAATTGGCAGACTCCAAGACTTCTATAGGTAGACAGCTATACAGTGGAAGGCCTCCAGCCGGACACCACTTCTGTATAGGTAGGACCGCTACAAATCTTGTCATTAACAGTCACTAACATTAATTTAACTTAACTATTGGTTACACAGCATAGTTCTCTTTGCACACTACAGTCGCTCACTGTAGGTCTTCACTCACTGAGCTCCCAGTCTCGTATTAGACTCTCAGACCCAATCGCCACTGGATCCCCTGAGCTCCTCCACTTCCGTTACTCGTTATCTTCCCCAAGCGTCACCCCTGCTTCCCTGCTAGGTTCCTGGCTTGGCACTCACTGATGCTTCTCAAGTGTCACCACTGCTGTCCTGCTGGGTCCCTGGCTTGGCACTTGCTGAAGTTTTCCCACTTCTTCACCGTCCCCGATTGGTGAGAAGACTGCTCTAGTACTGGCTCCAGCTTACTCACAGTGGTCTCCCTGTAACAAGGTAGATGGTCCCTTAGTGGTGACAGCTTCCCTCTACCCCCGACCGCAACTGGTTCCCCATCAGGTAGAACCGTTACTCTCGGTTGGACTCCAATACTGCAGTTCCAACCCTATGCTGCTTCTCCTGCTTCTGGATAGGCCCTCAGACAGCCTAGCAGCCAGATGCCCCCCAGGATAGGCCTCAGGCTTCCGGCCTAGCAGCCCAGGGCAGATTAACACACGTCCACCCAGACAGCCATCCAGGTGGCACAAAACCCTGATCACCTAACGCCACCTAAATAAATAGGCTCTCCCAGCAGGCCAAGGGACTAAAGAAACCCCCGCCAATTGGCTGACACACCCCATCCACTCATAACCTGACCTTGCTAAGCCCTTGTCTATCTAATGTCACCAGCATAACGCCACCTAGCAACAGAAGAGAGAAGGTGTAGCAAGTCCAGAACTAGAGGGGAATCAGTGGATCAATTAACAATTAACCAGGACAACTATTGCCTGGCAAACTAAACTCTGTCTAAACACCAGGGTGCTACATCGTAGTATCTAGGAAGTTGACGTGTTAGAATAATCCATTTTTAGTTAGATAGATGGGTGAAAAGTGTTGATCAATGAATAAAACTGTTTTAGTATTTCTTCTCCTTCTGTCCATATGATGAAAATATCATCCATTTCGCGATAATATCTGTATGGCTTTTGTTGTATGCTGTTCAGGAATTTGTCCTCCAGGTCAGCCATAAATAAGTTTGCATCTTGGAGTGCCATTTTACTTCCTATTGCAGTACCCATACACTGGAGATAGATGTAATTGTTGAAAGTGAAGTAGTTGTGTGTAAGAATAAATTTGATGAGCTGTGTAACATCCTCAGCTGTGTATTTGCGGTTTTGTGAGGATGATAAGACCTGTGACATGCGGCCAACCAATCCTTGTGAGGGATGTTACTGTACAAAGAGTCTACATCCATAGTGACTAGAAGTGTATTTGGTGGTAATTGTTGAGTTTGTTCAGAAAATCAATTGTGTCTTGCAGGAAACTCGCAGTATTCATCGCTAACGGTTTTAACATATTTTCTACAAGGCCTAAGATATGTTCGGTAAGTGTATTAATACTTGTTATGATGGGTCTGCCTGGATTTCCTGGCTTGTGAATCTTGGGCAGCATGTAGAAGTCCCCAATTGCTGGGTTACCCGGAATCGCATTGATAAGTTCTGAATGTAGGTGGGTTGGTATTGTTTTAATGAGACCTTTTAATCGCTTAGTAAAATCAATGTTTTTTTTTAAAACTATGATAATATAAATGGACCAAAAGGATGAGGTGATGTCTGGGATGTCAACTTTTTCCAGACTCCCCCATAGATACCTTTACTCCATAATTTAAAATGTTTTTTTTTTCACAATTTAGTACCATAGGGACCCTGGAGTTAGCAGTCCAGGAGAATTTGTGTATTGGTAAATCTTCCTCTAATAAGTGCCAAGACCAAGGAGCTATGTATAAAAAAAATCTGCTTTGGAAATGTCTTGGTAAAAAAATGTCTGTTTATTATTTCATTATTTATTTATTTTTTGGAGCCTGTAAAGCATTGCACCAGTGATCAGCAGGTTGTATGAATGAACTCCACAGCCCCGTGGTAGTTCATTGAGAACTAAAAGCCGACAGCCAAAAAGGTTGTCGGGGCTTGTAGTTCATTCACACACAGAGCTGAGTGAATGAATGACACGGCCGTGTGGGCGGATCCCCGCATGGCCGCACTAATTTCCAAAAGTGACAGCTAGTACTGGGAACTTCTTCCCATACTGCTGCCACAGGGAGCGTGGAGGGGAATCAGGCAGCGGCGCAGCATTGGGAACATTTTACTTGTTCCCAAAGGTGAACTTATCATTTAACCACAATTTACCCCCTTCGTGACCTGGCCATTTTATGCGATACGGCACTGCGTTACTTTATTTGACAATTGCGTGGTCATGCAATGCTGTGCACAAATAAAATGTATGTCCTTTTTTTCCACAAATAGAGCTTTCTTTTGGTATTATTTGGTCACCACTTCGTTTTTATTTTTTGCACTATAAACAAAAAAAGACCAACAATTTAGAAAAAATAACTACCGTATTTATCGGCGTCTAACACGCCACCCAAGTTTAGGAGGGCATTTTAAGGAAAAAAAGTTTTAGAAGGGAAGTTTAGGGAAAAAAAAAATGTACATTTAAGCGTCATTTGCAGCTTGCCCAGCGTCATTTACAGCTTGCCCCGCATCATTTGCAGCCTGCCCAGCGTCATTTGCTGCCTGCCCAGTGTCATTTGTAGCTTGCCCAGTGTAATTTGCAGCTTGCCAGCGTCATTTGCAGCCTTGCCCACGTTTAAATTTCCTGCCGCAGAGACAGAGCGCGTGTGCGACGCCGAAAAAGACCGAAGCGCCGCCGGAAAAGACAGAAGCACCGCCGGAAAAGACTGAGCCGACTGTTCGGCTCCGCTCGCGGTCCCGCCTCCCTGCTGTTTCGGGAGCGAGCGCAGGGAGGCGGGACTACGAGTGGAGCCGAACAGTCGGCTCGGTCTTTTCCGGCGGCACTTCCGTCTTTTTCGGTGGCGCTTCCGTCTTTTTCTGCGCTGCTCGCTATTTTTCGGCGCCGCTCGCTATGTTTGGGCGCCGCTCGCTATTTTTGTCACTTTTTTGGGGGGGAGATCGGCGTATAACACGAACCCACGACTTTCCCCCGATTTTAAGGGGGAAAAAGTGCGTGTTATACGCCGATAAATACGGTATATTGTTTGCTTTCTGCTATAAAACCTATCCAATAATTAAAAAAAATAAATAAATCAAATTTCTTTATAAACTTAGGCCAATATGTATTCTGCTACATATTTTTGGTTAAAAAAATCCAAATAAGTGTATATTGATTGGTTTGAGCAAAAGTTATAGCGTCTACAAACTATGGAATATTTTTATTTATTTATTTCCTAGTAATGGCGGCGATCAATGACTTATAGTGGGACTGAGATATTCTGGCAGACATTCTGACCCTAACTGGCACTTTTGACACAACTTGTGGACCAGTGACACGAATACTAAAAAATGCTAAAAAAGTGCTAAAAAATATGCACCGTCACTGTACTAATGACACTGGTTGGGAAGGGGTTAACATCAGGGCGATAAAAGAGTTAACTTTGTGCTTAGCAAGTGTTTATGTGTACTGTGGGAGGTGCTTATACTAGAAAAAGAGATGGAATTTGTTCCCTGCTGTCCTTGCTGTCAGAATGGTGATCTGCCTTGTCAAAATGCTGGCAGACATTGGGTAATGTGCACCCACCGATCGGCTTGCGCTGTGTGTAATCACACACACACATATATATATATATATATATATATATATATATATATATATATATATATATATATAACTGATCTTCCTGAAGTGGTTAATGCAGCACATGAAAGACACATCATGCTTACTCTCCTTCGTTATTGGAAGATGTCCAGCAGTGTCATCAGCACAGAACTGGCAGAAACCAGTGGGATCCGAGTACACCTACTGTATCTACTTTCTGGAAAAGTCTGGCCAGAAGTGGTCTTCATGGAAGAATTGTGGCCAAAAAGCCATACCTTCAAAATGGAAACAAGGCTAAGTGAGTCAACTATGAATAATAAGATAGGAACTGGAGTGAAGAAAAATGGCAGCAGGTGCTCTATAGTGATGAGTTAAAATTTGAAGTATTTGGCTGTAGAAGGAGGACGTTTTTTTGCCAAAGGACTGGAGAGCGGTACAATAATTAATTGCAAATGGAGTTGGAGATTTGGTCAGGATCAATGGTGTCCTAAATGCTGAGAAATACAGGCAGATATGTATCCATCGTAACATCGGGGAGGCATGTGATTGGCCAATATGAACCATGCTCCGTGTGGCACACAGAGACACACAGCAGAAAGGCTGAGTACATTTTTCACCATTTTTACTGATTGCCAATGTGATTTCTATATTGTCAGCACCTGTTAATTGATACAGGTGAGTTTAATTACAAATTACAGGAGCATCACAAACTTGGAATGCATTTATTTCTTATAATTTTGAGAAGATGCCAAGAATTTTGTCCAGTCCATTTTTGGAGTCCGTAGGGTTCAATATTGAGTTGGCCCACCCTTTGCAGGTATAACAGCTTCAACTCTTCTGGGAAGGCAGTCCACAAGGTTTAGGAGTGGGTCTATGGGAATGTTTGACCATTCTTCCAGAAGAGCATTTGTGAGGTCAGGCACTGATGTGGACGAGAAAGCCTGGCTCGCAGTCTAAGCTCTAATTCATCCCAAAGGTATTCTATCGGGTTAAGGTCGGGGCATTTAAGTTCATCCACCACTAATTCGCTCATCCATGTCTTTATGGACCTTGTTTGTGTATTGGTGCGCAGTCATGTTGGAACAGGAAGTATAATTCATCCCAAAGGTGTTCTATTGGGTTGAGGTCAGGGCTCTGTGCAGGCAAGTCAAGTTTCTCCACCCCAAACTCGCTCATTCATGTCTCATGGACCTTGCTTTGTGCACTGGTCCAAATTATTTGGTGATGGGGGGATTATTGTGTGTTTTTTTTTTTTCAGGGGTTGGGGTTGGCCCCTAACTTCCAGTGAAGGGAACTCTTAAGGCATCAGCATACCAAGACCTTTTGGACAATTTCATACTCCCAACTTTGCGGGAACAGTTTGGGGATGGCCTATTCCTGTTCCAACATGACTGAGCACCAGTGCACAAAGCAAGGTCCATAAAGACATGGATGAGCAAGTTTGAGGTGGAGGAACTTGACTGCCCTGACCTTAACCTGATAGAACACCTTTGGGATGAATTTGAGCGGAGACTATGAGCCAGGCCTTCGTGTCCACATCAGTGCCTGACAAATGCGCTTCTGGAATAATGGTCAAACATTCCCATAGGCACACTCTTAAACCATGTGGACAGCCTTCTCAGAAGAGTTGAAGCTGTTATAGCTGCAAAGGGTGGACCAACTCAATATTGAACCCTAAGGACTAAGACTGGGATGCCATTAAAGTTCATGTGCATGTAAAGGCAGGGGTCCCAATACTTTTGGTAATATAGAGTATATTCAAAAGCAGATTACAAAATTTTTACTTTTCATCTTTTTTTTTCTTGCTTTCATGAATATAACTATCTGTACTCTATACAGTAAGCATTATGTTTGGATGCCTGAACCCCAATTTACAGTGAGGGAAAAAAGTATTTGATCCCCTGCTGATTTTGCATGCTTGCCCACTGACAAAGAAATGATCAGCCTATAATTTTAATAGTAGGTTTATTTTAACGGTGATAAACAGCATAATAACAAAAACATCCAAAAAATGCATTTCAAAAAAGTTATAAATTGATTTGCATTTTAATGAGTGAAATTAGTATTTGACCCCTTCGCAAAACATGACTTCGTACTTGGTGGAAAAACCCTTGTTGGCAATCACAGAGGTCAAACGTTTCTCGTAGTTGGCCACCAGGTTTAGACACATCTCGGGAGGGATTTTGTCCCACTCCTCTTTGCAGATCCTTTCCAAGTCATTAAGGGTTTGAGGTTGATGTTTGGTAACTTGAACCTTCAGCTCCCTCCACATATTTTCTATGGGATTAGGGTCTGGAGACTCTTCTTGAGCCACTCCTTTGTTACCTTGGACGTTTGTATTAGATAATTGTCATGCTGAAATACACATCCACGGCCCATTTAAAAATTCCGTGGCTGAGGGAAGGAGGTTCTCACCCAAGATTTGACGGTACATGGCCCTGTCCATCGTCCCTTTGATGCGGTGAAGTTGTCCATTCCCCTTAGCAGGAAAACACACCCCAAAGCATAATGTTTCCACCTCCATGTTTGATGGTGGGGATGGTGTTCTTGGGGTCATAGGCAGCATTCCTCCTCCTCCAAACACAGTGAGTTGAGTTGATGCCTAAGCAGTCAATTTTGGTCTCATCTGACCACAACACTTTCACCCAGTTCTTCTCTGAATCATTCAGATGTTCATTGGCAAACTTCAGACGGGCCTGTACATGTGCTTACAGTGCGTTACCAATTTTTTTCTTAGTGGCTATGGTCCCAGCTGCCTTGAATCATTGACAAGATTCTCCAGTGTAGTTCTGGGCCGATTCCTCACCATTCTTATGATCATTGAAACTCCATGAGGTAAGATCTTGTATGGAGCCCCATACCGAGGGAGATTGACAGTTATTTTGTGTTTCTTCCAGTTGCGATTAATCGATCCAACTGTTGTCACCCTCTCACGCTGCTTGGTGATGGTAGCCCATTCCAGCCTTGTGTAGGTCTACAGTCCTGTCCCTGACATCCGTGGATAGCTCTTTGGTCTTGGCGATGGTGCAGAGATTGGAATCTGATTGATTGCTTCTGTGGACAGGTGTCTTTTATACAGGTAACAAGCTGAGATTAGGAGCACTCACTTTAGGAGAGTGCTCCTAATCTCAGCTCATTACCTGAATAAAAGACACCTGGGAGCCAGATATCTTGCTGATTGATAGTGGATCAAATACTTATTTCACTCAATAAAATACAACTCAATTTATAACTTTTTTGAAACTTTCTTTGTCATTGGGCAAACGTACAAAATCAGCAGGGGATCAAATACTTTTTTCCCTCACTGTAGGACATTTAGAACATTTGGAAGTCAACCTTAAAGTGCTGGGAACAAATAAATCAACCTTAAAGTGCTGTAAACCCCTATAGCCCCAACCCAAATTGTCCCTAATGCCGCGTCCACACGACCGGACTTTTCGACAGCAAAGGTCCGACGGTTTTTCCGATTAACTTTCGGCAGAGTTCCGACTTTCTGAATGAACGGACTTGGACACACACAATCACACCAAAGTCAGACGGAATCGAACGTGATGACGTACGACCGGACTAGAATAAGGAAGTTCATAGCCAGTAGCCAATAGCCGCCTTAGCGTCGGTTTTTGTCCGTCGGACCAGCATACACACGAACTGATTTTTCGACCGGACTCTAGTCCATCGGAAAAAAAAATTCTAAAGTCTGTCAGATTTTTGGACAGCAAAGGTCCGATGGAGCCCACACACGATCAAATTTTCCGACGGATTCGTACCGCCGGACCTAGTCCGTCGAAAATTCCAGTCGTGTGTACGCGGCATTACACTTTACTTATCCATCTCTTTTATCTAAACTGAGTACAGACTATCAAAACACTCAGGTGAGAAAGACACCACCGCTCTAGGCAAATCCACAAAACAAAAGGCAGCTCCTCCGGGAGTAGAGAGACCCGGGTGCAGGCAACGGCATGCAGACAATGTAGGTAATTTAAACAACTCTGGACGGCCGCACTCAATGGAGTATATCAATATGAAAAAAAATCGCAATACACATATATTATGTGTATTGCGATTTTTTTTTTACCAAAAATATGTAGAAGAATATATATTGGCCTAAACCGATGAATAAATTCAGTTTTTGTTTTTTTTTTTGTTTTTTTGGGGGATATTTATTAGAGCAAATTAAAAAATATTGTTTTTTTTTTTTTTCAAATTGTCGCTCTTTTTTTGTTTATAGCGCAAAAAATTTAAACCCAGAGGTGATCAAATACCAGCAAAAAAAGCCCTATTTGTGGGGAAAAAAAGGACGCAAATTTTGTTTGGGTACAGCATTGCATAACCGCGCAATTGTCAGTTAAATCAAGTGCAGTGCCAAATTGTAAAGTGTGCTCTGTTCAGGAAAGGGGGAAAATCTTCCAGGGCTGAAGTGGTTAAAGTCTTCCCCTGACCTAATTGTAACCCTCTCCTAAATTAAACCCTTAACCCAACCTAAAGTAACCCTGTCACCACCACAGGATTCATTTTAAAGAATGCCAGCCCTCTACACTTACCTGTCTGGCAGCCCTTGTATTGAAAGTTTGCTCCTTAACTGCTCCTCATGCTGCACAACTATTCTACACTTCCAGGTCTTTGAATAGCTGCTCCCCCTGCTGCACAAAGTAGTTCCTCCTGCTGGCTCTTATGTTAGTACAGGGCAAACATGCCAGAAAAAGAAACCACTGCATGCGGTGGGGGGGGGGCAGGTATGTGTCCCTCCCAGAAGGGTGGAATACCTGCACCAGCTGGGGAGCAGTGAAGCGTTACAAGACATCAGAAAGGTGAGTACAGATGGGCTTCTTTTACAGGGGTCACCTTAATCCTTCACCCCTAATGCTAAATTAACCTCAAAAACTAAACCATCACCTCAACCACAGTCGATCTGTACCATTGCTGAAATTGTGATGCGTATTACTCCATATCTCATAAAACAGTTGCACAGTTGTGCACTCCATAGTAGCATTACAACATTTTGCAGCCACCACTTAGATTTCAAGTGTTAAAGTGACACAAAACTCTGGTTTTCCAAAAAAAATCTATTCAAGTATGTATTCTTAACTCAAAAAGTACCTATTGCCCTCAGCCTCCTCTAAGTTCCAAATTCCTCTTTTTTCACTGCTGACTTCTGATCTGACTTCCTGTTAGAGGATGGCTACCTTCCTTCTCCATGGTAACTTTGTATGTAGGAACGTAGTCACCCTCTTATGCTCGCCCCCAAGATGAACTATAGACTATGGGGTGTGTAGTGTGCATAGAGCAGTGCGCATGACCACAACTAACATGCACTGCTCGTCCCAAACAAACCCAAATGAGGGGAAAAGTAGAGGTTTGAGAGCTCATGGAGGATATTACAAGGTGGAAGAAAAACACAGTAAATGAAAAATAGATTACCGGGCCAGTAGTGGATGAGTATGCCTTATTTTTGGAGAATAGGGATATTGTTTATTGTCACTTTAAAGTTGGCAGACAAACGTTTTTACCAACAAGGGCTGTTTTGACAAGTTATGTCATGTCAAAACAGGTGCTATTGATCACTTAGCACCTGCTATTTAGAAGAACACCTAATAAAACTGATTTACAATGCTGAAAAACATAGTAGAAAAATCTTAACTTTCATTGTAAAATATTTCTAAAGAAATAATATCAGTTAGGTAACTGCTGTCACAAGTAGAAGAGAGCTGGGACATGCAAGAATTCACTAATTATTAGGATAAATTGCATGTTTCCACCAAATCTGTCAGTGTTCATCCTACAATGTAATACAAAATTTACTCTGGGCTGCAGCCAAATTATTTATTTCTCAGTTATTTATTGCTTTAACTTCCTGCAACTTTATTGCTTTAAAAAAAAAAAAGACACAGACATAGAAATTGCTAATTTATTCAGTAGTAGCAGCATGAGTTTTAGACAGTGTTAACTTTGTCGACTAAAATATTTTCGTAGACTAAATTAACACTAGTTTAGCCGACTAAAACTAAAACAATTCAGATGACTAAAATACAACTAAAACTAAAGTGGCATTTAAGTCGAAAGACTAAAATACAACTAAAACTAAAAATGGCATTTTAGTCAAAAGACTATAACTAAAACTAAATCGAAAATTGATATCAAAATTAACACTACTTTGCTGGTCATTTCTAAATCGGCAACACAATTCTATTCAGAGCCTATAAGAATAGCACAATAAAGTTTAAACATATATTGCACTATTCCACTACTGCATAAGGATAAGTAAGGGGCAGCTACTAAGCTTCTGAAAGAGAAAAAATTAAGAAAAATAATTTTCTTATATTTTTTCTTAATATTTAATGTTGGTAATATATTCAGGTATTATGCGCAATAGCATTACAGCCAAAAGAGATTACAGTTTTTGTTTTTTGTTTTATTTTAAAGTTGAACCTGTTTGTCAAAAAGCAATATTTTTGTTTGTTTATGAAACTTGGTTTTATTTATAAAGACGTTATATATCACAATGGCTGTAGTGCATGTTCAAACCATAAATAATAAAAATACAATAAAACTAAAATGGCATTTTAGTCAAAAGACTATAACTAAAACTAAATCGAAAATTGATATCAAAATTAACACTACTTTGCTGGTCATTTCTAATTTGGCAATACAATTCTATTCAGAGCCTATAAGAATAGCACAATAAAGTTTAAACATATATTTCACTATTCCACTACTGCATAAGGATAAGTAAGGGGCATCTACTAAGCTTCTGAAAGAGAAAAAATTAAGAAAAAGGATTTTCTTATATTTTTTCTTAATATTTAATGTTGGTAATATATTCAGGTAATATGTGCAATAGCATTACAGCCAAAAGAGATTACAGTTTTTGTTTTATTTTAAAGTTGAACCTCTGTTTGTCAAAAAGCAATATTTTTGTTTGTTTATGAAACTTGGTTTTATTTATAAAGACGTTATATATCACAATGGCTGTAGTGCATGTTCAAACCTTAATACCATAAATAATAACTTCTTACTAGATTTTTACTATATAGTATATAATTGGTTTGGAAATTCTAGAGAAATGTTTAACCACTTCACATCCGGCCGTAGCCGAATGACGGCCACAGCGCGGATGTGAAATCCCGGGAGGCCGTCATATGACGGCCTCCCCTTTCCTCGTTCCCTGTGCACGCTCACGAGCGCGCAGCAGGGAAATTCTGTGTTGGCCGTGTCCCTCAGACACGGCCAATCACAGATCGCTGTAAACGGCCAATAACAGCGGCCGTTTACAGCGCGATCGCCCTGGCCAATGAGAGATGATCTCATATGTAAACATATGAGATCATCTCTCAGCGCCGCTCCTCCTCCTCACACAGAGACAGCGTGTGAGGAGGGGGAGATGAACGGCTGCAGCGCCGTAAGTTTTTAAAAAATAAAAATAAAAATTAAATGCCATCTGTGCCCACTGCCACCACTGCAATCTGTCCCCAATGCCATCTGTGCCCAGTGACATCGCCATTGCCATCTGCCAGTGCCATCCCCAGTGCCATCTGCCAGTGCCATCCCCAGTGCCATCTGCCAGTGCCATCTGCCAGTGCCATCCCCAGTGCCATCCCCAGGGCCATCCCCAGTGCCATCTGCCAGTGCCATCCCCAGTGCCATCTGCCAGTGCCATCCCCAGTGCCATCCCCAGTGCCATCCCCAGTGCCATCTGCCAGTGCCATCTGCCAGTGCCATCTGCCAATGCCATCTGTAGTCAGTGCCATCTGTAGTCAGTGCCACCTGTAGTCAGTGCCACCTGTCATTAGTGCCATCTGTCATCAGTGCCACATAGTGCCATCTGTCATCAGTGCCACATATTAGTGCCATCTGTCATCAGTGCCACCTGTCAGTGTCACGTGCCATCTGTTATCAGTGTCACCTGTCATCAGTGCCACGTATTAGTGCCGTCTGTCATCAGTTCCACGTATTAGTGCCATCTCTCATCAGTGCCACATATTAGTGCCACGTGATATCAGTGCCATGTATGAGTGTCATCTCTCATCAGTGCCACATATTAGTGCCATCTGTCATCAGTGTCACGTGTCATCAGTGCCCCGTATTAGTACCATCTGTCATCAGTACCACGTCAGTGTCACGTGTCATCAGTGCCACATCAGTGTCACGTGTCATCAGTGCCACGTCAGTGTCACGTGTCATTGTCCTGGTGCTCCAGGGCCTTCAAAAGTGTAATAGGTAGTCAACAATTTAGATGTGTAATTTATGCTCCTAGAACACCTGATGGCGCTCCCTGCATGTTGGGCCTCTCTATGTGGCCAGGCTGTGGAAAAGTCCCACATATGTGGTATCGTAAAACTCAGGAGGAGTAGCAGAATTTATTTTGGGGTGTCATTTGTGGTATACGGATGCCATGTGAGAGAAATAACCTATTACAATGACAATTTTGTAGAAAAAAAATAAAAAAATAATTCATTTTGCAAAGAATTGTGGGAAAAAATGACAACATCAAAAAGATCACCATGCCTCTTACTAAATACCTTGGAATGTCTACTTTCAAAAAAGGGGTCATTTGGGGGGTATTTGTACTTTCCTGGCTTGTTCGGGTCACAAGAAATGAGATTGGCCACCAGTACATCAGATGTGATCAATTTTGTATAATTCGCACCACAGATTGTAGAGTCTGTAACTTTCACAAAGGCCAAATAATTTCCACTAATTTGGGTTATTTTTACCAAAGATATGTAGCAGTATAAATTGTGGCCAAAATTTATGAAGAAAAATTTATAATTTCCTAAATTGTATCACAGAAACAAAGAAAAATGCGTTTTTTTTCAAAATTTTCGGTCTTTTTTCAATTATAGCGCAAAAAATAAAAAACCCAGAGGTGATCAAATACCACCAAAAGAAAGCTCTATTTGTGGGAAAAAAGGACAAAAAATTAATTTGGGTACAGTGTTGCATGACTGAGTAATTGTCAGTCAAAGCGTGAGAGCACCGAAAGCTGAAAATTGGTCTGGATGGGAGGGGGGTGTTGGTGCCTGGTAGGCAAGTGGTTAAATAATGCATTACAATTTAACTAAACCCACTAGATTTTAGTTGACTAAAATGTATGAGATTTTAGTTGACTAAAATGTTCAGGCAGCCAAGCAATGAGAAACTAAAGCTGGCCATAGACGGTTCAAATCGTGGCCGGTTCAGCAGGGGCCGAAGAATATTTGAACCATGTATGGGCAGGCTAAATATTCCCAGGTTCATCGATCGTTCAACTTGGGTACAACCAGCCTGTCGGATTATAGCCACTAACAGTAATCACTGTGTTCTCCTGACAGCGGCGCTCCCTTCCCCCACAGGGAGAACACAATGGCTCCACGGGTGGTAATCAAGCAATTTTCTTTCCTGCAACCCGTGGTTCTTCTTGTCCCTGTGACATCCAGACAGGAAATGGGGGGCACAAAGAGGAGACAAAACTAATTTGTGAACATATTTATTTTGCAGATTGATGTTCTCTTTTACATAAGTATTGCAAAATAGAGGTGACCTGATTCTCCAAATATTCTGTAAGTAAGGCAGGCCATAGTTTATGCAGATTTCTTTCCTTCCACCTTGGGTTTGCTTCCTCATCAACGTGAATCCCTCCTGCAGCGCTATTGTGTTATGCGGGTGGGCAGCCTTCCTTGCCGGCAGAAC
The DNA here is from genome assembly GCA_028564925.1 of Lithobates sylvaticus. Lineage (NCBI taxonomy): Eukaryota > Metazoa > Chordata > Amphibia > Anura > Ranidae > Lithobates > Lithobates sylvaticus. The sequence goes on along the minus strand of CM053026.1, from coordinate 127,122,804 downwards.
ACAATGATCACTGCTGACATAGCCAATTTTGGCTGCCGAAGGTACATGTAGAAATTCGTACAGTGTGTACCCAGCTAAGTTTTGGTTACAATACACACTGCAAAGTGCCAAATCACTGATTTCATTTGCTGAGCACAATTGCTGAAACATCGTTTAAGGGCTGGTTCACACTACCTGCACACACTAAACGCTCTGGGGTTAGTTTACTAAAACTGGAGAGTGCAAAATCTGGTGCAGCTGTGCATGGTAGCCAATCAGCTTCTAACTTCAGCTTGTTCAAGCTTTGACAAAAACAAAAAAAAAACCTGCAAGATGATTGATTTTGCACTCCAGTTTTAGTAAATCAACCCCTCTGTGTTAGCAGGTGGGCAGCTTTCCGTTTTCGGCTGCAGTGAACCATGGTGAGGGGGCAGTTTGAAATGTTTTTTTTTTTAAACTTTATTTGAAGTGCACAAAGTGACACTTCATTTGTGTCTCCACACAGCAGCATGGTGCATAGCTGTAGATGTTTTTCGGATGTTGGACAAGTAAACAGTAATTACTAAATGAAGTAATGAAAGAATAACTTCTTTCGTTAGTGTAAGTACAAACCATATGTCACGCAGACTGCGGAGAATGCCGACTTACAGCATACAAGGCAATTATATAATGTATAGACTGTGACTCATGCACACATTACCTGGACATGTTTCCACTCCCAGCCATCTCCTACACGTTGGGAATGTTTCGCAAACTCTAAACAGAAGTATCGGAATTTCTCTTCCACTAGGACAAAGTTGTCTTTGTTTTCAGGATCCATCCTCGGACAACCTAAGGTTGGAAAATGGAGAAAGGTGAATACAATTTTGGACATCCCAGTTCTGCAATATTATCCAGTGTTCTCCTTTTTCATAGTTTCCTACAAATCAAGCAGAAAAGCTGTGTAATATGGAACATGTTATGGCAATCACTTTAACTGATAACATGTGGCCTTCTGCTTTTAGAGGAAAACTAATGTTGCTCCTATCCTTCCACAATTTCCATTATTGCAAAATGTAATTCATGCAGCTCATAGAGAATAAAGAATGCTCTATAAAATATGTGAAAAATACCTAACAAGTCCAACAGCATAAACTGTAGACTTCCAACCACGGCTAGGTTTTGGGTTGGGGTTAGGTTTTGGGTGGAACTGTTAGCTATGGAACCCCACAAGTCTTGGGCACATCAATTATGGGGTTTATTTACTAAAGGCAAATAGTCTGCTCACTTTGCAAGGGAATGTTCCCCAGAGCTTAGTGAATAATGTAAACTCTGCTGACCCCCATATTTCAATCATGTGCAAGGAAAAATGCAGTTTTTTCTTACATGTGATTGGGTAGTCTTTGCAAAGTAAAATTTTACCACATTCTGAGGAAAAATCCCTTGCAAAATGAACAGCCTATTTGCCTTTACTAAATCAACCCCTGTGGGCTGTTTCAGAATTCTGAGTTGCAGTTTTACCACCCCCTTGTAACTTATCCTAATTGTAACAATACAGGGGGCCCAGCCAAAAAAACAAAACCTGATTTCTAACTTTCAGTTCTGGTGCCTGATGCACAGGGCCGGTGCTACCACTAGGCAAACTAGGCAGCCGCCTAGGGCGCACTGCTGCCTAGGGGCGCCCGATCGCTGGTTTTCCTTCGTGTTTGCATGCTCTGCAGGCTGCAGCATGTAACTAACTCAGTCCAACTGGTAGTGTAATAAGAGGTGCAGCAGAGCACTGGAGCCAGTGCTAGAGGAAGCAGAGCCGATGTTTCCTGTATAGCGGCGCCTTCTGTCACATGGGCAGGGCAAAGGGGGTGGAGTCAGGGGTGGAGCCAATGGGGGCGTCAAATTGAGGTTTCGCCTAGGGTGTCAAAAATCCTTGCACCAGCCCTGCTGATGCAGATTAGAAAAGCTCCCACACTGCCGTGATAGTAATGATATAAAATTGACGGGCACTGCCATCCAGAACTGTCCTTATATATCTGCAACCCAATCATCTGCCAAATAGATGGATTTCTGGAGAAAACACGAAGAAAATCATGCTCCAGGACCAAACAAGCACAACAGCAAAACTATAACTCTGCTCATGATTGTGAAACCTTGAAGCCATCACACTCCACTAACCCAGAACCTCTTTCCTCCAACGATGAAACCAATCTGGATCAAAGCCACGTGAAAATAGCATCTGTAGTCTACTACTTAACTAAACTAAACTACTTAAAGCGGAGTTCCGGCCCTCGCACAAAAAAATGAAAGGTTATCAGCTTCAAATACTGTAGCTGCTGACTTTTAATAATAGGACACTTACCTTTCCTGGAATCCAGCGATGGAACCCAGCCAATCTTTCCATCAGCTCTCGGGTGCTGCTGCTGCCACAGCCTGTAAGGAAAACTCAGTGAAGCCTTGCAGCTTCACAGCCGGTTCCCTACTGCGCATGCGCAAAGCGCGCTGCACTCTCTATCTGGCCCAGTGGTGGGGGGGAAGGAGAAGGGGGCCGAACTTCTGATGTACCTCGCAGCGGTGAGGTCCGATGGAAGTGGGGACAGGTACCTGTCAAAAACAAGTACCCGCTCCCCCACCCTTAAAGGTGCCAAATTTGGCACTGGAGGGGGGGAGGAGACAGATAAGCGGAGCTTCCACTTTTGGGTGGAACTCCGCTTTAAACCAACAATCCAGAATGCAGTAAATAAAGTGGTATTTAAGGATATTCAATCTCTGTAACATGACTAAGGCCGGCCATAGATGGTTTGAATCATTAATGGTCAGGCTGAATGTACCAAGTTGATGACAAACTGCTATAGCCGCTTGTGATAATCATTGTAATTTCCCGATGGGGATGGCTTCCTATACCCACCCCCTTGCTGGGACAAGACAATTGCTCTGTAGGAGTAATTCCCCTGTCAACACTGTCTGTGTTGATGGCGGAATCTGTGAGTTTGCACCGTCTATGGCCTGTCTTACTTGCACAAGCTCATAAATTGACTGAAGCCAAAGAACAGATCTCAACACTGGAGGATGAGGTTAAAAAACCAAACACCATTATGGATGTGACTGAAAACCAGTTATGCATACTGGCAAACACGTTTGAAGACTTAGAAAATGAGTCACAAAGCAAATACCAGTGTATAATAGGCTTGCCAGAATCCTATCCACCAGGTCTGCTAATGTCCATTTACTCGCATAACATCCCCGAACTTCTGGGACTTACTTTACACTATAAAGTAGAAAGAGCGCACATTTTGACCCAGAAAGAAAGACTTATCACCTCATCACGATACCTTCAATATACAGTACTCATTCTATAGCAATACAAAAGGCATTCTGGGCAGGTAAAGGACTTTTCCTTCTGATATTTGCTGATTATTCAGCTGAAGAAACACACCTTTCAACAAGTCGGCATTGCCCTTTACAAAAAGAAAAAAAATGTACTTTGGCATATCCTGCAACACTCCATCTCCAAACCTATGGCGGACAGTAGCTTACCTTTCAGCACCCAGCAAAAGCACATTTCATACAGCAGCTACTACAGGATATTCGTCAAAACGATCCACTGATCTTCAAAGAGAAAAAGGGAACTCTACACAGAGAAAAAAAATCTCCTATCAACTATCTCCTCACAAGATGAACATGGAAGTTGATAAATCAATGATTCTTCAACACCATTAGAAGGCTAATCACGTTAATTTAACATTTCTTCCCAAAGGATACAGACGTTTTCCTGCATAAAGATAACCTTTCCCTCTACAAAGGAAACACCAACAATATTCTCCTTGGTTGCAAAAGACATAACCCATTCAAACCCACAATTTGTCATTATGCCCAAAAGCTCCCATACAGCACAATGATTAAAACCTTGTTATTTCTCAGGTCAGAGGGCGCATGCGCGGAGTCTAGCATGGCGGTCATGCTTTGCTAGAGCTCCACTCCGTGAGGCAGAGGAGCCGCGATCACAAATACTCCCGCTGGCTTCTACACTCCTCATTTTTCTCCCACTTGTCCCTGAGACAACAGGGCAGCCTTCTGAAGGATAACGGTGCTAGGAGGAAGCCATTTTAAGGGTAACAATACTTCTAATAAGGAAGGACAGACGCAGGCTTCAGCCAAAATCGTGTCGCCCCCCTCATCTTCTTTTACCTCAGCTCGCTCTCACAAGCAGAAAACACACCAGCTGGACTCTTTAGGTGAGTCAGATTCAGAAATTATATTCTCACAAGATAATTCTCAAGACTACTCAACACCCCCAGCTCTTTTAAAACAATTTGAAAAAATGTTACACAAAGCTTTGAAGCAGACTTCTGAACATATCACTAATAGTCTGACTAAAGAAATAAGAGAACTGGGCAACCGTACAGCAGCCTTAGAGCTCAAAGTGGAAGAAATAGAAAACACGGCACAAGCCAGACGCTCCAATCTGCGTATCAGAGGAATCCCTGAAAATATCACAGACATTCATGCTACACTAATCGCATTATTTCAAGAACTTCAACCAGGCATACCAAGAGAATGTCTTGAAATTGACAGAATTCACAGCACCCAAAAAAGTTGATGGCCCCCCACGTCATATCGCAAAATTCCATTATTGCCGAACAAAAGAACAACAGCAGCTTGGGATAAAAATCCCCTAACCTTCCAGGGACACAATTATCAGATTTTCGCTGACTTATCTCAATTAACCATTTCCAAATGGTGTGCAATGAAACCACAGTTAATGGAGCTTCAACGCCATAGCATTAATTACCAATGGGGCTTCCCATTCTCCATTCGCTTTAGTTACAAGGGCTCTAAATATAATTGTAAAACCTCAGAAGAACTTCAACAAACTCTTCATGACCTTCATCTAACAGAATCTGGATTCTCCACCAACACGTCACACAGAAGAACAGCATCTACATCATCTTCATCTCCTCATAACTCTTCCCAATCTATAGGGAAAACTGAAAAACAATATTCTCACAAGAGAGGTCGATTTGGATCCCCTCCCCTGGACCAAGAAGATTCCATGGACTGACAGCGTTCTGTTCCTTTGAACATTCCTCCACCATTTCTCTTTGAGATTGATTTCTCTGCCAGTTTTTATGAAACCTGATTGGGCATATCAAGGGTCTTCTTTAGGCTCTAAGTCCCATAATACTCTACCTAGCTATAAACCCTCAAAGTTTGGTCCATTTGTTCCACATTCAGTGAGCACGTTGCCTACTCTTCAGGTTTCATACCATAGGCCCCTTATTTCTAATATTCAGATTATTATTAACTTAATAATCGAGATTCTAATCTGTTCCAATCATAATCCTCCTAAATCGTTTGTCCTCTTTACAGATGATAGCAGTTCGTTTTAGACCGTTTCATTATTATTCAATTATTTAATGGTATACTTTCTATTAACAGCATTTCTTTGAAGATCTTCCTATAACCCCTAAATTTTTATTAAACGGGTTGCTTTGATCAGGGAACTCACACCTACTCTGGCCAACTTTGTAAGATTGCTTAAATTTGCTCTCCTCCTGGTGTATATCCCCCTCTCTTTCCCCTCCCCTCCCCCTTCCATTATCCTAACAGTTCTTTATTATAACAAACTGCTCTCAGATTGCAGATTTCTTTACCACCCACATCCTTCCCCTTTAGTATTTTTCTTGTAAAATATAATCATATTTTTAGAGAGCCTGGCAGCCTATACAATAATACATCTTCACAATGTCTCTTTGATAAGGCTCTTCTCCCACTCATGGTACGCCCATGTGCTCCACTGTATCTTCCTCATTCCCCCACTCATAATATGTGGGTGTTCGACGTTGGCCCTACTTCCTCTGATGGGAAACCTTTTTCCTCATCACGGGCAACGCTTGCGTCTTATTTTATAATGCTTTTTATAATGAATTATCTAACCACATTTATTTTGTACCTTCTTCTTTCTTCAATCTCTCCTAGATCCTCTTCTCTCTTCTTCCTCTTCATGTCCATTCGTACAGGTTCAAACATCCAGAACTTCATGACTATCGGTAAGTATAATTTCCTAGATCAACTACCATGGCACCTCTAAACATTTTTTCCCTGAATGTTCAGGGTATCAACATACCTCAGAAAAGAACTAAAGCGTTGCGCTTTTTTCAGGCTCGAAAAGCACATATTGTGTGCTTACAAGAAACACACTTCACGGTAAACTCTACGCCTAAATTTATGAGTTCTTTTTATCCACAAATATTTACAGCCTCAACCACCACCAAACAACGTGGAACCCTCATAGTTTTCCACCGCTCCATCCCATTCACACTCCAATCAGAAAGACCCTGAGGGGCGTTACTTAATTCTCACAGGACACATTATGGACTCAGCAGTTACTATAGTGTCTTATTATGCACCAAATAAACAACCCCCACCTTTCCTCACACACCTGATGCAGGTAATTACCACACATAAGATTGGAACAATTATCATGTGTGGTGATTCCAATCAGGTACTACACCTATTTCTGGATAAATCACCATATCACCTAACCCAAACTCTAAATAAAATATATTTTTCTCAGCTTCTTTCTAAACACAATTTAGTTGATACTTGGAGAGAAAATAATCCAATTAAAAAGGGGATTCACATACTACTCACACCCTCAAACATTTAAACACATTGATCATATCTTTTTAACCACAGGGATGTTACCAAAAATACTTAATTCAGATATAATCCCCATTACTTGGTCTGATCACAATGCAGTCATAACCACAATAGCTTCTACTATCCCTAAAGCTCAAGACCCCACTTGGTACCTCCCCAATACATTACTCAAACACCCATCACATTGCTTAACCATTTAACAAGCCCTGAAAGAATATTTAACGCATTACAATAGCCCTGACATTTCTGCACAAACCAGTAATGCTTGGAATATTTCAAAGACAGTCTGCCACATTCAAACGCAAACGTAGAAATCTTGCTCGCAAGCTAGAAACTAAATTTAACACTTCCTTTGCATCATTTCAGGATAATCCCCCCCAATCATCCAAAATCCGATTAGAAAAAGCCAGCCTGGAGTATGACTTTTGCCGCGTACACACGAAGGGACAATCCCGCGGGATTATCCTCTGGACTCAAGTCCAGCGGACAATCCCCTCGTGTGTGGGCGCCGGCTGACTTTTTGGCGCCAAAGTCCGGCAGACCAAAGTTTTAAGTTTTGTTTTAAAACTATCCGCTGGACTTGGCAGTCCGGCGGACAATCCCGCCGTTAGTAGGCTAGTCCACCGGACTTTTTAAATGAACGGACTTGCCGCTCGTCGGCAAGTCCGTTCATTTAGCACGTGACTTCAGGTTACGTAGCTAGCGTAGGCAGTAAATGCCGCCGCGCTAGCTCCGTAAGCTGGCATGGATTTAAAGGGACTCCCCACGCCGAAAAACGGCGTGGGGGTTCCCCCCAAATCCATGTCAGACCCTTATCCGAGCACGCAGCCTGGCAGGCCAGGAAAGGGGTGGGGACGAACGAGCGCCCCCCCCCCTCCTGAGCCGTACCAGGCCGCGTGCCCTCAACATGGGGGGTGCCCTGGGGAAAGGGGGGCCGTGCGGCCCCCCCACCCCAAAGCACCTTGTCCCCATGTTGATGAGGACAAGGGCCTCTTCCCGACAACCCTGGCCGTTGGTTGTCGCGGTCTGCGGGCGGGGGGCTTATCGGAATCTGGGAGCCCCCTTTAATAAGGGGGCCCCCAGATACCGGCCCCCCACCCTATGTGAATGAGTATGGGGTACGATGTACCCCTACCCATTCACCTAAGGGGTAAAATGTAAAGTACAAAAACACACACACTTTTGAAAAAATATTTTATTGCACTGTTTTTCGGCGTGGGGATTCCCTTTAAATCCATGCCAGGTGACGGAGCTAGCGCGCCGGCATTTACTGCCTACGCTAGCTACGTACCTGAAGATACGTTCGAAATGAACGGACTGCTCCGTGTGTGGGCAAGTCCGTTCATTTTCAAAAGTCCCGCGGACTTTGTCCAGCGGATTGTCCGCCGGTGAAGTCCGGGCGTGTGTGGGCAAGTCCACACGCTCGGAAAGTCCGGCGAAGCCAGCTGGAAAGTCCGGCGGATTGTCCGCTGGACTAGGTCCGCCGGGAAAAGTCTGCACGTGTGTACGCGGCATTATTCCTCACAGAATCAGCTGAAAAGTATCTAAACAGATCTAAACACACCTTCTATATGAAGTCCAATAAAGCAGGCACCCTATTGGCTAAAGCTCTAAAATCATTTAATAAACCAACCAAACCAATAAGAATTAAATTATCAAATAATACCTACACATGTAACCCTGTAAAAATTGTACATCAATTTCGCTCCCACTTAGCTTCCTTATACACGGAAACAAACTATTTTGCCCTAAGGCAGCTGACACCTTCTTTTCCCAATTACACCTACCCGAGCTATCCAATGACCAAAAAAGTCAACTCGACAAACCCATTTTAGTAGACGACGTAGCCAAAACAATTAAAGAGTTAAAAAAGAATAAGAGACCTGGACCCGACGGATATTCGGCCTTATATTATCAAACCTTTCCAGAAACATTATCCCCTATATTGGAGGACTCCTTCAATACTTTATTAGAAGGCCACTCCTTCAGACAGGAATCGCTAACGGCAACCATCTGCATGATCCCGAAATCCCATTCTGATGATTCTGTACAAACTATCATCCTATATCCCCTTTAAAACTCGACAGCAAAAATTTTAGCTAACCGCCTCAATAAAATCATTGGTAAATGTATACACCGTGACCAAGTAGGATTTATGCCTACACGCCCCAAGCAAATGACAATATTTGTTGAGCAGTCCTGTTAGCCCATATTGCAAAAACCCACTGCATCCCTTCTTGCTTTCTCTCACTCGATATTTGGAAAGCCTTTGATTCTGTTTCTTGGCCATACTTAAATTATTCCCTTCAGAAAGGGCATACATAAAGTACGCTGGGTATAAAGCTGATTCCTTTAATATAGGGAGAGGCACATGGCAGGGTTGCCCTCTTTCCCCCCTTTTGTTTGCCCTATTAATAGAACCTCTTGCTCAACTAATTAGATCTAATCCAACTATAACCGGAATAGAAATAGGGAGATATCAGCATAAACTTTGTCTCTTTGAGGACGATATCCTACTATTTCTATCATCCCCACAAGTTACAGGCCCCAATCTCTTACCTATTCTCAACAAGTTTGCTGCACTCTCGGGTCTCATAATTAATCATAAGAAATGCCTGGTTTTAAATATTTCTCTTACCAAAATGGAACTGGATCCTGCTAAAATAGCACTTTCTTTTACCTGGGCTGAGAAATCAATCCCATATTTTGGGATTAATCTTACAGCCTCCATATCTGATCTTTTCTCAGCCAATTATCCACAAACCTTAAGAAGGGCAACAAACTTGTTGAAACAATGGACTCATCCCCCACTATCGTGGCCGGAAGAATTAGTGCAATAAAAATGACACTTTTGCCCAAACTTTTGTATCTCTTTAGAGTACTACTGATATCAATTCCAGCTTACTACCTAAGATTAATCCAGAAAAAGATACTTCATTTGTTTGGAGCCTCTCTAAACCACACATCTTTTCACACATTATATCTCCCTAAAATCAGTGGTGGCCTTGGTTTCCCTAACTTTGCATCCTATTATAAAGCAGCGCATATTGCTAGTCTATTTAAATATCATGCAACACATGAAATTCCTCTATGGGTTACGATTGAAGCCACGAAATGTGATCCTATATCGATCTCTAATTTACTTTGGTTCCCACCCAAAGATCGTCCCAAAATACGTAATCCCATTACTAAACACTTTATCTCTCTTTGGGATAAACTTAAATTTCAACATAATCTACAATCTCCACACAATCCTCTTCTCTCATTTTTGAAAAACCCAGCCTTTTACCCTGCATGGGTCTCTCCCTCATCATTTAAAATTTGGACCTCCTTGAACGTTCTAAGATTTTACAATTTTATTTATTTTTTAGTCCTTTATCCCATTCCCAAATCTCTGTGAATCCTATGGTTTACCGCAATCAGAATTTTTCCTCTATCTTCAAATCAAAAACATTTACACTACAAATACTAATGCCCTTCTGACACAATTTTCAGATTTTGAATCGGTGTGTAAAGATAACCCCCATACTAAAGGTCTAATCTCTTCCTTATACTCCCAAACTTTACCCAATTCAGATTCAGCTAAACAACCTTATACCCAGAAACGGGAGGCAGATCTTGGTCAAACCTGTCATGGACGCACTGCGCATATCCCTGCAACTGATCAGGCACACAGGCTCACTGAGATGTGTTCCAGCTCACAGGCATCCAGCAGTGAACAGACTTGCGCCAATGCGTGTGCGGAGATTGCGCACGCGCGCATGGTAACGTTGCCTTGGCGTCCAGTGACCTTAAAAAGGGGCTTCTCTTGTATGGATCCTTGCTGTTTGATCTGCAGCTTATCCTGTGACCTTATCCTGAACCCGCATCTGATCCAGTACTTACCTGGCTTCCTGACCTCGCTGCATTCTCCAGTCCTGACCTTTGGCTTGCCTTGAACTTGCTCTGTCTATCTGTTTGCCTGACCTCCTGTTAACAACGCTGCTTGAACTTTGACCATTCTCTGCCTGCCGCTTCTGCCACTGTTTATGACCTGGCTAGTTTGATACTGCTCCTGCCTGCTGTCTTGCATCTGTGTGCATCTGCTGTCCCTCAGCGCACCTGCATCCACTTACCTGCATCCACATCAATCAAGACTGTTCCTGTCAGCTGACATCATCACCAGCCCAGTGAACCCTGTAGGCAATCACTGTGCTCCGTCGATCACTGTCCCCACTCCAGTGATCCTGGAACCAGGGCTGTACGAGAGGTCTCTCTTTGCATGTCAGGCTCACCTCCAAGGTAGGTGTCAAAACCCTTGACTTAGAGGACTGGATAAGATCTGGTGGGCAACAAAACCATCTTCCCCTAATGTTCTAGCACTGGAAGCCAATTACAATGTGTTGACCCGATGGTATCTGGTACCTTCCAGAATAGCTAAGTATGTACCTACCTACTCTGCTTTCTGTTTCCGTGGATGTTCGGAATTGGGCACATTCCTACACACATGTTGGATCTGTCCTATTGTCAAGGTATTTTGAAAGGAAATCTTTGAATTGGCTACAAAAATGTTCAGGTTGAAATTGAATCCCAACCCAACTACCGCATTACTCAACTTGAAACCACTGTGCTTAACTCACATTCAATTTAAACTTTTTGTCCAACTACTTACTGCCGCTAAACAGTTGCAAAAGCATGGAAATCCCCTTCATTGGTTATAGTCGAGACAAAACACAGGATGTATAATTCCATGATTTACGCTAAAATAGCAGCCATAGAAAAAGATCAAATCCCCAAATTCAAAAAACTTTGGCACCCATGGATAAAACATCATCTGCCTTCAACTTTCGATGAGAATGTTCTCCTGCCTCGGTAGTTGATCTACGAATATCCAGACTATATGCACAATGGCTTTTGGACCTACTGAATGGGCACTCCTTTCCTAGTCTCTCTACTCTTTTTCTTTCTCTTTGCTCTCTAATTTTCACCTCCTTTCACCTCCTATGAATTAGAAGCTCTTGCTCCTGCAATACCTACAAATCCTTCTAACAGATTTAACCATATTTGTCCTGTTTACAACATTTTTCTTTTTTTCTGTTTGTACTTACATACATGACAATATATGTTTATTCCATACGAATTAAGTATGTATATATACCTACATAATTTTGAGCTTCATTTCTTTTGTCACTTTATATCTCATTATTTTACCTTTTATCACCTTGTATGAACTAAATTAGGGCTGCAACTAACGATTATTTTCATAATCGATTAGTTGGACGATTATTGTTTCGATTAATCGGTTAATAACCTTAAAAAAAAGTGTGGTGTATAATTTAGTTAATATGTAAAGTTTAAAAAAAAGCAATTTATTCTTAAATATCTCTATGCAGTGGAAAATATATATAACCAACTACAGTGGTGTGAAAAAGTGTTTGCCCCCTTCCTCATTTCCTGTTCCTTTGCATGTTTGTCACACTTAAGTGTTTCGGAACATCAAACCAATTTAAACAATAGTCAAGGACAACACAAGTAAACACAAAATGCAATTTGTAAATGAAGGTGTTTATTATTAAAGGTGAAAAAAAAATCCAAACCATCATGGCCCTGTGTGAAAAAGTGATTGCCCCCCTTGTTAAAACATACTATAACTGTGGTTGTCCACACCTGAGTTCAATTTCTCTAGCCACACCCAGGCCTGATTATTGCCACACCTGTTCACAATCAAGGCATCACTTAAATAGGAGCTGGTTGACACAGTAAGGTCCACCAGAAGATCCTTAAAAGCTACACATCATGCCGAGACCCAAAGAAATTCAGGAACAATTGAGAAAGAAAGTAATTGAGATCTATCAGTCTGGAAAGGGTTATAAAGCCATTTCCAAAGCTTTGGGAATCCAGCGAACCACAGTGAGAGCCATTATCCACAAATGGCGAAGACATGGAACAGTGGTGAACCTTCCCAGGAGTGGCCGGCCCGCCCAAAATTACCCCAAGAGCGCAGCGACGACTCATCCAAGAGGTCACAAAAGACCCCACAACAACGTCCAAGGAACTGCAGGCCTCACTTGCCTCAGTTAAGGTCAGCGTTCATGCCTCCACCATCAGGAAAAGACTGGGCAAAAATGGCCTGCATGGCAGAGTTCCAAGGAGAAAACCACTGCTGAGCAAAAAGAACATCAAAGCTCGTCTCAATTTCTCCACAACACATCTTGATGATCCCCAAGACTTTTGGGACAACATTCTGTGGACCGATGAGACAAAAGTGGAACTCTTTGGAAGGTGTGTGTCCAAGTATATCTGGCGTAGAAGGAACACTGCATTTCAGAAAAAGAACATTATACCAACAGTAAAATATGGTGGTGGTAGTGTGATGGTCTGGGGCTGTTTTTGCTGCTTCAGGACCTGGAAGACTTGCCGTGATAAAAGGAACTATGAATTCTGCTGTCTACCAAGAGATCCTGAAGGAGAATGTCCGACCATCTGTTCGTGTACTCAAGCTGAAACGAACTTGGGTTCTGCAGCAGGACAATGATCCTAAACACACCAGCAAGTCCACCACCGAATGGCTGAAGAAAAACAAAATGAAGACTTTGGAGTGGCCTAGCCAAAGTCCAGACCTGAATCCTATTGAGATGTTGTGGTATGACCTTAAAAAGGCCGTTCATGCCTCTAACCCTCTAATGTAACTGAATTAGGACAATTCTGCAAAGATGAGTGGGCCAAAATTCCTCCAGGACGCTGTAAAAGCCTCATTGCACGTTATCGCAAACGCTTGGTTGCAGTTGTTGCTGCTAAGGGTGGCCCAACCAGTTATTAGGTTTAGGGGGCAATCACTTTTTCACACAGGGCCATGATGGTTTGGATTTTTTTTCACCTTTAATAATAAACACCTTCATTTACAAATTGCATTTTGTGTTTACTTGTGTTGTCCTTGACTATTGTTTAAATTGGTTTGATGTTCCGAAACACTTAAGTGTGACAAACATGCAAAGAAACAGGAAATGAGGAAGGGGGCAAACACTTTTTCACACCACTGTATATGGTTAGGGAGCAAAATATCAAATCCACTCTGAGAATAACAGACAGAAGAGATATACTGTATATACTATTAGAGGAGATATACTGTGTATACTATTAGAGGAGATATACTGTATATACTATTAGAGGAGATATACTGTATATACTATTAAAGGGGGAATCTGATAAATATCAGACTCAGAGATCATTTTTTTTTTTATTTAAAAAACAAACGTCTTCCTTAAAAAAAAAAAAAAAATCAAATTTTAAGAATGTTCGTTCGATTTTCTAATCATTAGTGGGGTCAAATCGACGTTCATTTTCAACCACAGTTACGGGAAAATTTGGAAATAATAGAAAACTTCTTGGTCAAAGGAATTTTCAGACAGTGTATGTGGTTTTAGTTCAGAAATTACATTCATTTTAAAAACAGAATGTTAAAAACAAGTGAAAATTTCAACAACAGCATTCTTTCATTCAGCAAATGTACAAAGATTTTTCGACTGAAAATTCTCGTCTGAAAATTGATCTGTGTGGCCAGCATAAGGCTCGGTGCACACCTATGCAGTTTGCTTTTGACCTGTTTCTGCAGTGCTTTATTGCTGTGCGTTTTGATTTTTGCGCACATGATTTTGCTGCCATTTGTGTTTTTGCATTTTTTTTGGCCAATTTGTTGTTGGGCAGATTAAAAAACACAAATTGCTGCAAAAACTCATTACTTTTATGCAGCGTCTATAGTATATTGAGCCAAAAAAGCACAGTTTTGCGTTAAAAAAAAAAAGTCCCTAACCATTTCCAAATACGCAGCTGCTGAAAAAAGCATGTGAATGTGTCCCATAGGAAACCATGTAAATGAACTGTACTGGAAATAAGACCTACTGTGATTTTCGGAGAGCACTGCAATATAAGCCCTACCCTGAAAATAAGCCCTAGTTTAAAGTGGTTGTAAAATCCTAGAATCCACGCTATTACGGTATTATATAATGTAAAGTGTGGATGTTTTTGTAATCTAATTGTGCCAAATACCTTCGGTACAGTGCTGCTAGGTGCTCAGCTGATCTCCCTCTGCTCTCTTTCTCTTCTCCCAGCCCACTGCCGGGGGAAGAGAGCACTGGCAGGTCGCGGAAGCACAGAGTGGCGTTATAGAAGGTATTTGGCACATTTATATTACAGAAACATACACAGTTTACATTACATAAAACTGTAATAGAGTGGATTGTAAGATATTACAACCACTTTTACTCGGTTCCTCTGGGGATTCCTGACAGGCAGGGAGACAGAGGGGGAGAGAAGAAAGCACATGACATGATAATCTTTTTGTTATCTAATTTGTAAAATTCTCAGGCCTCTATAAACACCTGACCAAAAATTAAATCACAAATGGACAAACTATAACTATTAACTACCCAGATAGCAACAAAAATTGAGCTGCAAGTTTGAAAATGACTTGCTAAGCTATCGCGAGAACTGCCAGACTTCACAAGATTGTTGCAAAATTGCAGCAAGTCTGCATTGCATGACACCAGATCAACTTTCTTTGCAAACATTCTGCAAGTCTGCTGCAAATTCTGGTTCAGTTATGTTGTGCAATAGTCATCCCACCACAGGTGTCACTGTGGCTGAATTTTCAATCTGCAGACTTGCAGAGCGCTTGCTGTAGACTCACCACTGTGACTTTGCTCTTGTTAGAGACTTGCCACACAAATTTGCTATAAATTGGAAAAGTGTCTACTAGAACCTGTGCTTGAAAAATATTGGAAAAATATATGAACAAATCCCCATACTTCTCAAATGACCTTCCTTTAAAAACCTAATTCAGCCTTTCCACAATGAGAAGAAAACCTTGTATTCCAAATTTTGGCATAGAATGGTCTAACACATTTTCATTACCTTTTTCCAATACAAATTGGAAAACCATATACATTCATTGAACTAAACACAAAATACCACATCTCTTCACAAGAGAGTAAAGAGACATTACCTTCAAAAGTAAACCCTCTTAAAAAAAGTGCATGCGCACGAGATCGGCATAGTACAACTGAAGCATCGGCATATAGCGCCGTTGCTTCAGTTGTCGCAAGTGAGCATGTGCCGCATGACGTCGGCACATGCAAATACAGGTATATCTCCTAAACCGTGCAGGTTTAGGAGATATCCTTGTTAGCTACAGGTAAGCCTTAATATAGGCTTACCTGTAACCTAAAGTTGTAAACGAGGGTTTACAACCACTTTCAGGCCACAGCATACTGGAAGTATATAACTTGTAACCCAGCCACCGAACTATGTATATCGCAGGGGCGATCAAATACCACCAAAAGAAAGCTCTATTTCTGGGAAAAAAAGGACGTCAATTTTGTTTGGGTGTAACGTCGCACGACTGCGCAATTGTTAGTTAAAGCGACGCAGTGCCGAATCGCAAAAAGTGCTCTGGTAAGGAAGGGTGTTTAAAAGCCCTGTATTGAAGCGGTTAATAATGCTTAAATTGAAACAATAAAAGTGTAATATTCCTTTAAATTTCGTACCTGGGGGGTGTCTATAGTATGCCTGTAAAGGGGCGCATGTTTCCCGTGTTTAGAACTGTCTCTGCGCAAAGTGTCATTTTTGAAAGTAAAAAAGCTATTTAAAATCACTCGCGGCTAATGTTAATTCACGGCTCCCGTAACACAGAGAACAGTGATTCATTGAAACTCATTCATAAAAAAAAGTCATTGATAAAAAATAAAAAAAATGAAAAAAAAAAAGCGTTGGGGTCCCCCCAAATTCAATAACCAGGCCCTTCAGGTCTGGGATGGATATTAAGGGGGATCCCAGACAAAAAAAAATGGCGTAGGGTCCCCCTCAAAATCCATACCAGACCCTTGAGGTCTGGGATGGATTTTAAGGGGAACCCTAGCCAAAAAAAATGGCGTGGGGTCCCCCTCAAAATCCATACCAGACCCTTATCCGAGCACGCAACCTGGCAGGCCGCAGGAAAAGAGGGGGGGACGAGAGCGGCCCCCCCTCTCGACTGAACCGTACCAGGCCACATGCCCTCAACATTGGGAGGATGCTTTGGGGGTCTAAGACCCCTAAAGCACCTTGTCCCCATGTTGATGAGGACAAGGGCCTCTTCCCCACAACCGTGCCCGGTGGTTGTGGGGGTCTGCGGGCGGGGGGCTTATCGGAATCTGGAAGCCCCCTTTAACAAGGGGACCCCCAGATCCCGGCCCCCCCCCTGTGTGAAATGGTAAGGGGGTACAAAAGTACCCCTACCATTTCACCAAAAAAAGTGGCAAAAATGGTAAAAATGACAGGAGACAGTCTTTGACAATTCCTTTATTAAAATCTTCTTTCTTCATCCTTCGGTTTCTTCATCTTCTCCTTCCGTCATCTTCTTCCATCTTCTTCTTCCATTTTCTTCTTCCTCCGATCCGCTTCTTCTTGCGCTGGTCTTCTCGTCCTTCTCGTCCGGCATCTTCTTCCGTCGGCGTCGGTGTCTTCTTGGGCCGCTCCGCGCAATGGGAGGCTCCCGCTGTGTGAGGCTCCGCTCCATCTGACAGGTCTTTTAAAACGGAGGGCACCTGGTGACCCCGCCCCCCTCTGACGTCATGGGGAAAGCCATCATGGAATTCCCCATGACGTCCCTGTGCGTCAGAGGGGGCGGGGTCACCAGGTGCCCTCCATTATAAAAGACCTGTCAGACGGAGCGGAGCCTCACACAGCGGGAGCCTCCCATTGCGCGGAGCGGCCCAAGAAGACACCGACGCCGACGGAAGAAGATGCCGGACGAGAAGGACGAGAAGACCAGCGCAAGAAGAAGCGGATCGGAGGAAGAAGAAAATGGAAGAAGAAGATGGAAGAAGATGAAGGAAGGAGAAGATGAAGAAACCGAAGGATGAAGAAAGAAGAAAGAAGATTTTAATAAAGGAATTGTCAAAGACTGTCTCCTGTCATTTTTACCATTTTTGCCACTTTTTTGGTGAAATGGTAGGGGTACTTTTGTACCCCCTTACCATTTCACACAGGGGGGGGGGGCGGGATCTGGGGGTCCCCTTGTTAAAGGGGGCTTCCAGATTCCGATAAGCCCCCCGCCCGCAGACCCCCACAACCACCGGGCACGGTTGTGGGGAAGAGGCCCTTGTCCTCATCAACATGGGTACAAGGTGCTTTAGACCCCCAAAGCATCCTCCCAATGTTGAGGGCATGTGGCCTGGTACGGTTCAGGCGAGAGGGGGGGCCGCTCTCGTCCCCCCCTCTTTTCCTGCGGCCTGCCAGGTTGCGTGCTCGGATAAGGGTCTGGTATGGATTTTGAGGGGGACCCCACGCCATTTTTTTTGGCTAGGGTTCCCCTTAAAATCCATACCAGACCTCAAGGGTCTGGTATGGATTTTGAGGGGGACCCTACGCCATTTTTTTTTTTTTGGCTGGGGTTCCCCTTAATATCCATCCCAGACCTGAAGGGCCTGGTTATTGAATTTGGGGGGACCCCTACGCTTTTTTTTTTGTTTTTTTATTAATGAATGACAGTTCTCTGTGTTACAGGAGCCATCAATTCATTAGCCGCGAGTGATTTTAAATAGCTTTTTTCCTGCAAAAATGACACTTTTTTGCAGGGAAAGTTCTAAGCACAGGAAACCTGCCCCCTTCACAGGCCACCTATAGACACCCCCCAGATGTGATACTGCAATGCTGTTCTAACAGCACGCACACACATATCCCCAGAAATAAAGCACATATTGTCAGCAGCACACTAACACGCTGACACGCTGACACTGACTGAAACATAATATGCGAGGCCGCCGGCGCGGCGGCCTCTTATACCGTGGGGCGTGTACTAAAGCCCCTGAGCTATAATTGGCTACAGGCATCCTGCCTGTAGCCAATTATGGCTCTCCTCGCTGCCGGCGCTGTGATTGGCCAAGCATGCGGGGTCACAGTGCATGCTTGGCCAATCATCAGCCAGCATTGCACTGCGCGGGCCGCAATGCATTGCGGGGCCGCTCGCATCACACGAATTTGATGCGAGCGGCCCCAATAGTTCTGGGCTCGCCGAGCGAGCGAACACCCGGTGCTCGATTCGAACATGGGTTCGAATCGAACACCGGGCTCATCCTTAGTTAATACCTTAAAGGGGTTGTAAAGGTTAGTTTTTTTTTTCTAAATAGGTTCCTTTAAGCTAGTGCATTGTTGGTTCACTTACCTTTTCCTTCAATTTCCCTTCTAAATGTTTTTTTTTCTTTGTCTGAATTTCTCACTTCCTGTTTCTCCTCAGTAAACTTCACACCATCATCCGAGCAGTGTTTAGTCAGCCAGAACAGCTTACTGAACAGCTTACTGAGGAGGAACAGGAAGTGAGAAATTCAGACAAAGAAAAAAAACATTTAGAAGGGAAATCGAAGGAAAAGATAAGTGAACCAACAATGCACTAGCTTAAAGGAACCTATTTAGAAAATAAAAAAATAACCTTTACAACCCCTTTAAAATGGCCAATTCTAATCTGATCTGTTATTGTATGTATAATGAGTACAGCATTTGTCAGAATACTGTAGGGTTGATTTACTAAAGGTAAATATTCTGTGCACTCTGCAAGTGTATTTGCACTCGTTTCCCCAGAGCTTAGTGAATGTGGTGAAGCTTCAAGTGGTATTAAACCCAAAAGCAAACATTATATTGCAGTTTACCAATACTTAGATGTGATGCCTGCATTAGTTTTCTTTCTTAGGCTTTCTTTCTTCTGTTTCACCTGGTGATTCAGCCAATAAGTCTGTTTTTCAAAAGAAGAGGCTCTCCAGCAGAATGTATTACTTACAGAGGTGAGACAAACCATTTACCACTGGCAGGGGTCATGATCAGCTTTTTTTTTTGTTTATGTAAAACCTTTACCCCCAAAAGGAACACAACTGTTTTCTGTAACCAATTATAAAGTATTTGTTGGAGTTTGGCTTCAATTTGTTAGTGTATCTAAATCTGCTAATACATCTAACACTCCCCCCCCCCCCGACCAACAATACTGCCGTTCAAAGGTGCCAAGTGGAAAGAAAGGAGAAATGGATGGTGCGTGATCTGACGCTTGGATGAAAAAGATGTATACTTTAATTCATGTATAAAGGATCAATGCATATGAATACATGAATTAAAATATACATCTTTTTCATCCAAGCATCAGATCACGCCCCTTCCATTTCTCCTTTCTTTCCACTTGGCTTTCTTCAGACCACCCCTGGTCAGTCTAGGCAGCGGGACACGCACGGTGGTCTTTTTTCAATCAATTTTTTCCATTTGAAAGTACTACCACCACTCACTTATAACGCCTTCAGGAGCGCAGGAGATATTCTTTCTTTTTATTTATTTTTCACTATGTCCAAAGGTGTCCCCTGTGCTCCTTCATCCAGAGTGGGGATGTGTTACTGGCCAGATCACCCGGTGAAAACAGAGGGAAAACGCCAAAAAAATAAAAAGAAAACGAATGCAGCCACCACATCCAAATACTTAACCACTTCAATACCGCCCAACGTCATATGACGTCCACAAGGTGGATCTCCCATCCTGGGTGGACGTCATATGACGTCCTATTCCCGGCCATCTAGGGGGCGCACGCACGCGCACCCGCGGCATCGCTCGGGACCCGGTGCGCGTGCCCGGCGGCCGCGATGTCCGCCGGGCACCCGCGATTGCCCGGGAAAACAGCGGGACCGACACTGGAGAGGAGACAGATGGTGTGTTCCCAGTACAGAAGAACACCGATCGGTCTCCTCCCCTTGTGAGTCCCCTCCCCCTACAGTTAGAATCACTTGCAGGGAACATATATTAACCCCTGCAGCGCCCCTAGTGTTAACCCCTTCCCTGCCAGTCACATTTACACAGTAATCAGTGCAATTGTATAGCAACGATCACTGTGTAAATGTGAATGGTCCAAAAATGTGTCAAAAGTGTCCGAAGTCTCTGCCGCAAAGTCGCAGTCACGAAAAAAATCGCAGATCGCCGCCATTACTAGTAAAAAAAATTAAAAAATAAAATCACAATAAATCTATCCCCTATTTTGTAAACGCTATAACTTTTGCGCAAACCAATCAATAAACGCTTATTGCAAATTTTTTTACCAACAATATGTAGAAGAATTCCTATCGGCCTAAACTGAGGAAAATTTTTTTTTTTTTTTTTTTTTTTTAAAATTGGATATTTATTATAGCAAAATGTAAAAAATATTGTGTTTTTTTCAAAATTGTCGCTCTTTTATGGCGCAAAAAATAAAAAACGCAGAGGTGATCAAATACCACCAAAAGAAAGCTCTATTTGTGGGAAAAAAAGGACGTCAATTTTGTTTGGGTGCAACGTCGCACGACCGCGCAATTGTCAGTTAAAGCGACGCAGTGCCGAATCGCAAAAAGTGCTCTGGTAAGGAAGGGGGTAAAATCGCCCGGGGCTGAAGCAATTAAGAGCCCTTTTACACTGCGCCGCCTAGGGTGTCAGCGGTAAAGCGGCGATATTTTTAGTGCCGTTTTAGCGTCGCTATTTTAGGGCGTTTTGCAGGCACTATTTTTAACGCTAAAGTGCCTGCAGAACGCCCTCATTGTGAAAGGGGTCTAAATGTAACTGCACTTGCAGAGTGTGCAGTCTATGTAGCTTTAGTAAACCAACCTCCAATAAAGGGGGACTCTGCTTACACTGACGTAGACAGAGCATTCTGCGTAATCTGGACCAATAATACAAATAAAGGGGGAGATCAGACAAGTCATTTTCAATGCAGAATTTTTATTACATGTAACATTTGTGGTAGTTTATGACTCTAGATCAGGGATATGCAATTAGCGGACCTCCAGCTGTTGCAAAACTACAAGTCCCATCATGCCTCTGCCTCTGGGTGTCATGCTTGCAGCTGTCAGAGTCTTGCTATGCCTCATGGGACTTGTAGTTCTGCAACAGCTGGAGGTCTGCTAATTGCAAATCCCTGCTGTAGATCAAGGGGAGAGCAATCCATAATCATGGCTACACACTACAGGTCCTCTTTAAAGCCCGGCGGAATCAGACTACCAATTGGGTGTCTGGTGTGGGAGATCAGCTTATTTTTATATGTCAGATTTAATACATAACTGTTATTGGGTCATGTATAGAGATGTATACAGCTCTGGCATTTAAAATGCCCATCTGATCTCCCCCTTGCAGATCACATTGGTTGTCACCCTCTGTGTATCATCCTATCCTAGCAGTGAAATAAAAGCCAGGTTTTTTTATGGAGTGCCATCTAGCACCTCTCATCTGGAAACATAAACATGTACAACTCACATGTCTTCCTGCTCTAATCTGTCCGCCTGCAGCCCATGCTGCACCCCTACCCCTCTCCCAGAATCCTCCACTGCACATTACCGTATTCTACCGCTTACTGCGGCACTCACACAGCTCAGCTACCGTGCTGTCTAGAATACGCGCCCTTTGTTTCCCAGCCCTGTCTCTCCGCATAACAGCAGCATAAAAACGAAAGAAAGACTTTAGGAAGTTAACCGCTTCATCCCTGGAAGGATTCACCCACTTCCTGACAAGCCATTTTTTGTGATTCGGAACTGCGTTGCTTTAACTGACAATTGTGCGGTCCTGCGGCGCTGTACCCAAACAAAATTGATGTCCTTTCTTCCCCCACAAATAGAGCTTTCTTTTGGTGGTATTTGATCACCTCTGCGGTTTTTATTTTTTGCACTATAAACAAAAAAAAGAGCGACAATTGTGAAAAAAAATATATATTTTTTACTTTCTGTTATAATACATATCCCTAAAAAATATATAAAAAAACAAATTTATTCATCAGTTTAGGCCGATCTGTATAATTCTACATATTTTTGATTTAAAAAAAACAGACATATATTGATTGGTTTGCACAAAAGATATCGCATCTACAAACTACGGGATAGATTTATGGACTTTTATTATTTTTTTTTTTTACTAGTAATGGTGGCGATCTGCGATTTTTAGTGGGATTGCAAAATTGTGGTGGACAAATCTGACCCCAAATTACACTTTTTGGGGACCAGTGACATTATTGCATTGATCAGTGCTAAAACAATGCAGTGATCAGTGTGTAAATTACACTGGCAGGGAAGCATAGCTCCCACCTGTCCCTGATTTCGAGGGACTGTCCCTGATTTGGAGCAATGTCCCTCTGTCCCTCTTTCCTCCTTATTTGTCCCTCATTTTGGTCGATCTATATAGTTGTATATAAAATCATTTATCTTTCAAAAAGTGTTTCCCAGTGCTAAACCTTTCATCCAATTTCTAAATTGCTGCATTTGTAAATTTCAAAAGCCGATATGAAGGAATAGTAGTGGTAAAAAAAAAACACTTGTGGGTTTAACTAATCAATTTTTTATTTAATTCTCCTTTAAGGGGGTGTGGCAGGGGGTGTGTCCTATGCCTACATACTTTTGCTAATAGGTGTCCCTCGTTCCCATCTCAAAAGGTTGGGAGGTATGGGGAAGGGGTTAACACTAGGGGGCGATCAAGAGGTTAACTGTGCTCCCTGGGTGTGTTTTTAACTGTAGGGGGGGATGGGCTGCCAGGAACATGACAGAGACCTGCTGTTCTTGATCACTGGGAACAGCAGATCTCTAAGATGTCTCCTGTCAGAACGGGGATTTGCCTTGTTT
The DNA here is from genome assembly GCA_028564925.1 of Lithobates sylvaticus. Classification (NCBI taxonomy): domain Eukaryota; kingdom Metazoa; phylum Chordata; class Amphibia; order Anura; family Ranidae; genus Lithobates; species Lithobates sylvaticus. Next base: position 127,099,579 of record CM053026.1, on the reverse strand, counting down.
ACAAAGGCAGATCCCCGTTCTGCCTCTGTTTACAATGATCGTGGGCGGTCGCGCGGCCGCAATCTCACATGCACAGTCTGACGTATGGGTACATTGGTTCGCACAGGAGAGCCGACCTGCCGCAGTATATTTGCGGCAGCTGGTCAGCAAGCAGTTAAAGGAGTTGTAAAGGCAGAAGGTTTTTGCATTCTATGCATTAAGAGAAAAAGCCTTCTGTGTGTAGCAGCCCCCCCTCAGCCCCCTAATACTTACCTGAACCCCCTCTCTGTCCAGCGAAGTCCATGAGTCCCTTGGTCATCTGAGTCCCTTGGCCTCCCTCCTGATTGGCTGAGACACAGCAGCAGCGCAATTGGCTCCCGCTGCTGTCAATTAAAGTTAGTTAGCCAAATCAGGAGAGAGAGGGGGTGAACCGCTGCTCTGTGTCTGAATGGACACACGGAGCTGCAGCTCGGCTTGGGCGCCCCCATAGCAAGCTGCTTGCTGTGGGGGTGTTATGTCAAAACACCCAACTCGTCAAAATCTCCAATTACACCACTTTCGGTTTCTCTCCAGCAGCAGTAATTGCAGATTTTGATGACTTGGCTGTTTTCACGGAACCCGGGAGCATATACACTACGATACACGACGAGTTGGCTGTTATGGCAGAACACTGGGTAAGGAGTAAAAAAGTCGTTGCCGCCTTGGAGGCAGCCATGTTGTTGGTTACTAGCAGGCGGACTAACGATGTCCACTCATTATATCGTGTACCAGGGGCGTTGCTAGATCTACAAAAGATCTGGGGCTAGAGCCCATAGCAGCGTAGTAAAGAAAGTCATATGCTTGGGCGGGCATACACATGTGTGTGTATATATCCCCAGAGAGCCCCCCACTTACATCAGGGTCCCCAGGGACCCCTGCAGAGACTCGGGGCTATGGGCCCCAGATTCGGGGCTATAGCCCCCCAAAAGCCACCCCATAGCGACGCCACTGTCGTGTACCATACTGTATGCGCTGCCGGTGTTCTGTGAAAACAGACAAGTCGTCTAAATCTGCAAATACTGCTGCTGGAGAGTCTCCGGAACTGATGTAATTGGAGATTTTGATGAGTTAGTCTTTTGACAGAACAGGGGCACTCGACAGGAGGAAAGAGGCCCAGGAGCAGCGAAGAGGGACCTGAGAAGAGGAGGATCCAGGCTGCCCTGTACAAAACCACTGCACAGAGCAGGTCAGCATAACATGTTTACTTTAAAGTAGAACTATAGGTAAAAGTTTTTTTTTTCTCATTTTTGATTAAGTGATGGTTATAACCCCTGTCAGATTTTTTTTTTTTTTTTTTGCCATCCATGTCCTATTGGGGAGATTTCCCTTCACTTCCTGTCCCATAGCCAAACAGGAAGTGAGCATAAATCCCTGCAATTATAGGAAATTCTTGGGGACAAACTCTGTTACATTTCTGAGGACAACCCAGAATTTGGGATTTTATTTCACTTTCAATGATAATTGTAAACAGGACAAATAGAGAGGGGGAATCTTCTCAACGGAGGCACAAAAAGCAATAAAAACGAATGAGTGTTCTAATCCCTCTCCACTCTATCCAAAACGAAAAATGTTTTGCTTTAAATTATACTTGAATATGTACAATCTGGAGGAAAGAAGGGACATGGCTGAGACCTTTAAATACACCAAGGGGGGCTAAATAAAGTACAGGGGGCAGTATTTTCAATATGGAGCAAAGATCAAAAACAAGGGGACATAACCCAAACTAGCAAACTACAGGTGTTTTAGAAGAGAAGCGTTTACAGGCTGAAAAATAAAAACATTCATGAGAGAAGCGTTTAAGCAGAAAAAAAATGCATAAACACATTAAAGCTTGACGTGTTTTAGGCACATTAACCACTTGCCCACTGCCCCATGTACATATACTATGGGGTGGCTGCTCTCCTGTACAGGTACGTGATTTCGTTCTTCCGGGTCTAGGGACCCGATGCCCGCTGATCGTTTACAAGAGAGGCAGAACAGTGGTCTGTGTATGTAAACAAGGCAGATCACCGTTCTGCTAGTAGGGAAGACAGAGATCTTGTGTTTCTGCTAAGCAGGAACACAGATCTCTGTCTTCTCACAGCCAAAGCTGCTGGGCCAGCAGTGTCCCTCAAAATCTTCTCTATTACCATCTGGAGTCTGTTTTCGTCAGACCAATTGCCATCATCTGAAGGCTATTTATATTGCGGTTTTCTTTCACATGTTTGTGAGTAGTTTTTAATTTACTCTTTTAATAAAATATATACAAGGATAATGCACAAGTTTGGTGCGTCTTCTTTTTTCCACTTCTCTTTAAACAAGAGGCGGAGTCCGGGTGGCAATGAAAGCGGCTGCCAATAGAAATGGAGCTGCCGCCACCCCCCAAGCCTGGCCCACAACCCGGGCTCTGCCTCTTGTTTCTTGTTTCGGCCTTGGCCTCAAGGAGAGCTGCACTTCACAAATATGGTGGTGTACCCAGATCTCTAGCGGTGATGGGGATTCATCACGGACACTGGGACAAAGCCAATTTCCCGTGAATTTTCCCAGGTAAGACCAGGATTTAGGTCTGAATAAGGTGAATGTCCCAGGAAAATCGGGACTGTTGGCAAGTATGCAAGCGTTTTTGGTCCCACAGACTGCAATAGAAACGTCTGACTTGTTTTGTTGCTCGTTTTCTGCTCAAACAGCGGCTCTCCACCCCAATTTTCTCTCCGTCTCCTCCCCCTAGTGCTTTCTATTGGCTAAACAAAAAGGCCTGAAGCTGTAAAACATTGAAATACACTTCTAAAATGCTTTAAAATGCTTGTAAAAAGCTGCAAAACGCAAATAAAATGCATGAAAGATTTAAGAGAGATGTCTGATTTAACCCAGCAACTCGGGACCAGAGGAAACAGGGCCGGAATGGGCACCGGTGGGGACAAGAAGGGATCCACTAGCTCAGAGGGTGAACAGACCTCCGGACTAGGGCTGGAGGGCTCTGTTGGAGCTGAGCTCAAAAGTTCAGAGTCCCCCCAATCATCTGTCCCTGTGCATCCCGATCCGCTGGGAGCAGATCCTTGCGACACTGGTGGTTCAGCCGGCGTCAGGGATTCGGCAGTTGAGAGCGAGGATGCAGTTGGTCCGCATGCCATCTGCAAATGGAACCATCTTCCAGGCAGACCCTATACATCTTGTGTCCCAAAGTCTCTGCAATGACAGCAGGAAGCCAACGGGTGTTGGAAGCCCCATAAGATCGGGCCCGTGCCTTTTGTTGGGCTGTGATTTGAGAGAGCTCATCGTGTTTGAACATCTTGTTTTGGAACTGCAATACATGTTCCTGGACTGTTTGAGGGCGGAGCATGTCCAAAACAGTCCATCCGATCGAGAAGGAGTTCCGCTGGAGTTTTCTCAGTGGTTGCATGTGGTGTGTTTCTGTAAGCAGAAAGGAAGGAGTCCAGCTGCTGGGGTGACAGGGACTGTTGTTTACAGCCACTGTAGCTTTGAAATAGCGTTTGAAAGTCTGCACAAACCGTGCTGCTTAAACATTTGTAACCAGGTGGTAAGGTGCGGTCAACTTGTGCTGGATGTTGTGGGCAGTCAGGAATTGCTGAAACTCCTGACTGGTGAAATGTGCACCGTTGTCTGTAACGATCTCTCTGGGGTATCCAAACGTAGCAGCGAGATGTAACAGTATGGAAACCGTTGCCTTAGTCATTGGCTGAGTAACAGGAATGACCTCAGGCCACTTTGAATGGGCATCCACTATGATCAAGAAGATGAGTCCTCTGATCGGGCCTGCAAAGTCCAAGTGTAGGCGAGACCAAGAAACCGCGGGCCAAGTCCAGGGCTGGACGCATCCTCGAGGAGGGTCTCTTGCAGTTTGTGCACATCCGGCACAAGCATTCACATATGTCGTGATATCTGAGTCTAGGTTTGGCCACCACACATAGCCTCTGGCCTTTTGTTTCATACATGTGCCCCCAGGATGACCAGTATGTAGCAAGTCCAGAATGTGTCTCCGGAGGGTCTGTGGAATGATCACTCCGTCTCCCCATAACACACAGTTGCCAGCCACAGTTAATTCTATACGCCTATGGAAATAAGGTTCGTGATCCTGTGTGACGGTTGCAGGCCAACCGGACTGTACCCAGAAGAGTATTGTTTTCAGAAAGGTGTCCTTGGCTGTATGGGCTGTTATCTCCCTAGAAGACAAGAAGGACTGGCTGGTGTAAAGACAACTCTTGACCGGTGGAGAAGAGTCCATCCACGTCCCTGTCAGTCGGGACATTGCGTCCACATTAGCATTATTACCGCAATACTGGATTTTGTAGCTGTATGCTCCCAAGAATAGGGCATAGCGTTGGAGGCAGGCCACAGTAGTCTGAAAGATGCCTTTGTCAGGGCTAAAGATCTGAAGGAGTGGTTTATGGTCTGTCAGTATGGTGAATTCCCTACCAAACAGGTAAAGATTAAACTTCTTAATTGCCCATATCAGCACCAAAGCCTCTTTGTCAATGTGAGTAATTGCTTTCTGCTTTTGTCAAAGACCTGGAGGCAAATGCCACTGGTGTTTATGACCCATCTGGTAAGATGCGAGATAGTACAGCCCCCAGACCATAGGGTGAGGCATCACAAGCCAAGGTGAGAGGCTTCTGGAGGTCATAGTGCACGAGCATGCGTGACACCAACAGCTTACTCTTAGAAACATCGAAAGCACGTTGGCATGCAGCTGACCAGTCCCATCTGGAGTGTTTCTCCAAAAGCTTGTTCAACGGAAACAAGGTGTGTGTCAGATCTGGCAGGAATTTACGGTAATAGTTCAGCAAGCCAAGGTATGATCGCAGCTGCTGGACGTTGGTTGGGGCTGGAGCTTTGACTAAAGCATCAACCTTGGCTTGTATACCCTCCACATCCCCAAGGTGGCCACAAAACTCCAATTTAAGCACCATGAATTGGTATTTTGCTAAGTTCACTTTTAGACCCTGCTCTTGGAGTCTCGCCAACACAAACTCCACGTTGCGCTTGTGTTCTTGCTCTGTCCAACCCGTGATGAGCATGTCATCTAGCAGGCACTGCGTGAAAGGAATGCCCGACAAAATCTCATCCATTTTTCTTTGCCAAATGGCTGGTGCAGAGGCTACACCAAACACCATCCGATTGTATTCATACAGTCCCTTGTGGGTGTTGATGGTTAGAAACTTGCAGGAAGAAGAATGGACCTCAAACTGTAAATATGCTTGTCTGAGATCAAGCTTGGTGAACTTTTGACCCCCTGCAATAGAGGCAAAAATTTCATCTACTCTGGGTATGGGGATACTGGTCTATCTCCAGTTGGGAGTTCAGTGCCATGCGGAAATCGCCACAAATGCGTAAGTCCCCATTTGCTTTCTTAACTGGTACAATTGGTGATGCCCACTCGCTGTGCTCTACCTTTATGATGACACTTTGTTCCTCCAGCCGACTTAGTTCCGCTTCCACTCTTGTTTGGAGTGCAAAATGTACTATCCGAGCTTTGAAGAACTTAGGCTGAGCGTTGGGTTTCAGCTTGAGTCTCACACAGTCATGCTTTATTTTCCCCAACTGGTCATCAAAGATCTTTGGGAACTGATGCTTCAGGGACACCACCCATCCCTCATTATCTCATAATGGAATTGTAACAGTGTTACAGGGATTTATGGCGATGTCTGGCATACCAAAGTGAGCAATCCAGTCTCTCCCAAAGAGAGGGGATTCCCCATTTTCTAGGATATATAATGGCAGTCTCTTTGACCCTTGTACAATACCTGTACTTTTGCGTAACCCAGTGGGTGGAGTATCTGCTTTGAGTATGTCTGCAATTTGATTGGTGTTGGGCGGACAGTTGTTCGGGTCTGAAGTTGTCTCCATTGTTTCTGGTTGATAACTGAAACTGCTGCTCCTGTGTCTACATCCATCTTGAGTTTCTTTCCCTCAATGGTCTACAGTCATTGCGGAGGGGGGTGAATGCATATAATGTGTGTCTAATCTGTGGAGCACTTCCTCATCCTCTGACTCAGATGATGATGTATATCTTCCCACCATATGTGTCTTTGTCTTGGGGTTCAGAGGTTGTTTATTCCGCACCTTCTTGCTACGGCACACTGGTTTAAGATGGCCTGTCTTACCGCAAGTATGACAGGTCTGATCTTTAAACTGGCAGACTTTGTGAACATGGTCTGTATTCCCTGTATCTTTCACAGCCATTTCCATCTCTGAAGCTATCTCAATTGCCTTTGTAAGGGTAAGGTCTTTCTCTGTCAACAGTCTCTTTTGGCTAAACTCACTGTTCAGTCCCATGACAAACTTATCTCTCAGTGCAGTAGGTAAGTACTCCCTAAAAGAACAGGTAGAGGCTAGTCTGCGAAGGGCAAACACATAAGCTTTAATTTACACGTACCACTTAATTAACACGTACCACTTATCTTTATGACCCATCTTATAAGTCCTTCATGGAAACAGTATTCCCTTATGGCAGTGGCCTCTTTTAACCACTTTACAACCGGCCCATAGCCGAATGACGGCTACAGGCCGGTTGCTTAACTCTGGGAGGGCGTCATATGACGTCCTCCCGGAATTCCCCTCTTGCGCGCCCCCGGGGGCGCGCACTCGAGTACATCCGTGATCGCCGGGTCCAGAGGACCCGGCGGATCACGGATCACGGTAAACGGCCGCTCATCGCGGCCGTTTACCACGTGATCGCTCCGTCAAATGACGGAGCGATCACATGTAAGCAAACCAGCGTCATTTGATGACGCCGGTTCCTATCCCCTCCTCTCTCTGTACCGATCGGTACAGTGTGAGAGGAGAGGGGGAGGGATCGGTGGCAGCAGTGCTGTGGGCGGGATCTGTAGTGCCCACAGCCTGCTCTGCATGCCACCGATCCATCCATCCATCCATCCATGCTCAGCCATCCCTCCATACCCTGCAATACACAGCAATAGCCTGCAGTGTATTGCTGGGTATTGCAGGGTATGGAGGGATGGCTGAGCATGGATGGATGGATACCAAATCTGCCATACCCTCCTATACTGTGCCTTACCCTGCTATATTCTGCCATTCCCTGCGATACTCTGCCATTCCCTGCGATACTCTGCCATTCCCTGCGATACTCTGCCATTCCCTGCGATACTCTGCCATACCCTGCGATACTCTGCCATACCCTGCGATACTCTGCCATTACCTGCGATACTCTGCCATTACCTGCGATACTCTGCCATTACCTGCGATACCCTGCGATACCCTGCCATACCCTGCGATACTCTGCCATACCCTGCGATACTCTGCCATACCCTGCGATACTCTGCCATACCCTGCGATACTCTGCCATACCCTGCCATGCCATACCCTGCCATACTCTGCCATTACCTGCGATACCCTGCCATACCCTGCAATAATACCCAGCGATACCCTGCCATACCCAGCGATACTCTGCCATACCCAGCGATACTCTGCCATACCCTGCGATACTCTGCCATACCCTGCGATACTCTGCCATACCCTGCGATACTCTGCCATACCCTGCCATGCCATACCCTGCCATACTCTGCCATTACCTGCCATACCCTGCCATGCCATACCCAGCCATATCCTGCGATATTCTGCGATACCCTGCAATGCTCGCTACGATCAAAGCCAGGATCGTTTTTTTATTTTATTTCAGGCTTTCCAGCCTAGAGGTGAGATGTGGGGTCTTATTGACCCCATATCTCACTGTAAAGAGGACCTGTCATGCCATATTCCTATTACAAGGGATGTTTACATTCCTTGTAATAGGAATAAAAGTGATCAAAAAAAAATTTTTGGGGAAAAAAGTGTCAAACTAAAATAAATAAAGTAAAATGAACAATAAAAAAAAATGTAAAGCGCCCCTGTCCCCGTGCGCTCGCATGCAGAAGCGAACGCATACGTAAGTCCCGCCCACATATGAAAACGGTGTTCAAACCACACATGTGAGGTATCGCTGCGAACGTTGGAGCGAGAACAATAATTTTGGCCCTAGACCTCCTCTGTAACTCAAAACATGTAACCAGTAAAAAGTTTTAAAGCGCCGCCTATGGGGATTTTTAAGTAGCAAAGTTTGGTGCCATTCCACGAGCACGTGCAATTTTGATGGGTGACATGTTAGGTATCTATTTACTCGGCGTAACTTCATCTTTCACATTATGCAAAAACATTGGGCTAAATTTACAGTTTTGTTTTTTGTAAAGCACAAAACTTTTTTCTCCCAAAAAAACGCGTTCGAAAAATTGCTGCGCAAGTACCGTGCTAGATAAAAAGTTGCAACGACCGCCATTGTATTCTCTAGGGTCTTTTCTAAAAAAACATATATAATGTTTTGGGGTTCTATGTAATTTTCTATCAAATAAATGATGATTTTTACATGTAGGAGAGAAATGTCAGAATTGTCCCGGGTGCTCCAGAACACCTGATGGTGCTCCCTGCATGTTGGGCCTCTGTATGTGGCCACGCTGTGTAAAAGTCTCACACATGTGGTATCGCCGTACTCGGGAGTAATAGCAGAATGTGTTTTGGGGTGTAATTTGTGGTATGCATATGCTGTGTGTGAGAAATAACCTGCTAATATGACAATTTTGTGAAAAAATAAAAATAAGAAAAAAAATCTTGATTTTGCAAAGAATTGTGGGAAAAAAATTACAACTTCAAAAAACTCACCATGCCTCTTTCCAAATACCTTGGAATGTCTTCTTTCCAAAAAGGGGTCATTTGGGGGGTATTTGTACTTTTCTGGCATGTTATGGACTCAAGAAATGAGATAGGCCGTCAGTACTTTAGGTGTGATCAATTTTCAGATATTGGCACCATAGCTTGTGGACTCTAAAACTTTCACAACGACCAAATAATATATCCCAATTTGTACTTATTTTTACCAAGGATATGTAGCAGGATAAATTTTGGCCAAAATTTATCAAGAAAAATGACAAAATTTGCTAAATTTTATAACAGAAACGAAGAAAAATTCATTTTTTTACCGAATTTTCAGTCTTTTTTCTTTTATAGCGCAAAAAATAAAAAACTCAACGGTGATTAAATACCACCAAAAGAAAGCTCTATTTGTGTGAAAAAAAGGACAAAAATTTCATTTGGGTACAGTGTTGTATGACTGAGTAATTGTCATTCAAAATGTGAGAGCACCGAAAGCTGAAAATTGGTCTGGTTATTAAGGGTGTTTAAGTGCCCAGTGGTCAAGTGGTTAACAGAATAACGCACCATGCTACACTACAAAAATGGTTCATGAATGGTTTGAGGAACACACCGAGTTTGAGGTGTTGACTTGCCCTCCAAATTCTTCAGATCTCAGTATATCATGCATCAGTGGGATGTGCCAGAAAAAACAAATTCGATCCATGGAGGCCCCATCGTGCAATTTACAGAACTTAAAGCAGTGTTCCAGCTGCAATTTTTTTTTTTTTTTTAAAGTCAGCAGCTACAGACACTGTAGCTGCTGACTTTTAATAAGGACACTTACCTGTCCAGGGAGCCCGCGATGTCGGCCCCCTGAGGCCGATCCGTCCATCGGATCGGGTGCCGGTGCCGCCATCTTAACGAAGGGAAACAGGCAGTGGTGCCTTGCAGCTTCACTGCCCGTTTCCTACTGCACATGCACGAGTCGTGCAGCGCTTTGTGAATGGCCCTGTTGATTTCTGGGACACACATATGTCCCAGAAGACAACAGGGCAGCTCGCCGAAGAGGAGGAAGTGAAGGAACAGCGCCGCGGAATAGGAAGAGGCAGATTAGGAAGACTGCCTAGCAACAGGGGTTTCTGGTAAGTTAAAAAAAATAAAAATTTCAAGTGTTTTTTTATATATTTTTCTGAGAATATTAATGTAATTTTTTATTTTAGGGTGGACCTCCGCTTTAAAGGATCTGCTACTGACAGCTTGGTGCCAGATACCATAGCATACCTTCAGAGATCTAATGCCTTGATAGATTAGGGAAGGGTTCTCCAAGCTTTCTAAACAAAGGGCCAGTTTACTGTGCCCCATACTTTGCAGGGGCCGGACTGTGGCCATTGGGAGTAGAAGTTATCCAGGCGTCATCAGAAGTATACAATGCATCTTTGGTATTAGGGGGAGGAATAGTGGTTCATCATTGGTATCAGTGATAAGAATAGTGCCCAGTCATTGCTATCAGTGGGAGGAATAGTGCTTCATCATTGGTGTTAGTGGGAGGAATAGTGTCCCATCATTGGTGTCAGTGGGAGGAATAGTGCCCCATTGTTGGTGTCAGTGGGAGGAATAGTGCCCCATTGTTGGTTTCAGTGGGAGGAATGGTGCCATATTGTTGGTGTCAGTGGGAGGAATAGTGCCCCATTGTTGGTGTCAGTGGGAGGAATAGTGCCCCATCATTGGTGTTAGTGGGAGGAATACCCATTGTTGGTGTCAGTGGGAGGAATAGTGCCCCATTGTTGGTGTCAGTGGGAGAATTAGTGCCCCATCGTTGGTGTCAGTGGGATTTATAGTGCACCATGGTTGGTGTCAGTGGGAATAATGGTGCCCCATTCTTGCTGTCAGTTTGAGGAGTAGTGCCACATTGTTGACGTCAGTCGGAGAAATAATACCCTATTGTTTATGTCAGTAGCAGGAATATTGCCCCATTGTTGGTGTCAATGAATGGAATAGTACCCCAAGAGCCATATAAAGGCAAGCAAAGGGCCGCTTCCGACCCCTGGGCTGCAGTTTGGAGACCCCTAGATTAGGGCAAAAAAGGGGACCTACTCAATATTAGATGGGTGATCAAAAATGTATGGCTGATCGCTGTATACTCAATAAATCGTTACAAAAAAGAAGAAGGCAGATCACTGTATTTTTTCCGCTGTCACTGTGTTACGATTCTATTTGGCTACAATTGTCAATTCATTAGCAGTTCTTTTCAAACACTGACATCTCCAATATAATTATTTCACCTTTTTTTGTTGCGCAATGACTGGGCAGGGAGAGGGCAGCAAAAGGGAAAATTTTGAAAAATAAAAAAAATTTCTGTATTTCTTACCAACACCTCTTTTACATAGTTAGCCCTAGATTTTTACTCCAAAATAAAACTGACAAGATCTTCTGACTGCAATGATAGCGCATACGGCTTCATTTACATGGGTGGGAATCAGCAATTATTGCCGGCGGAGAAACTACTGTAGCTGCCTGCACACAGTGAGGATGATTTACTAACAGCAAATTGGCTGTTTACTTTCAAGGGAATTTTTTTATTACTTTAGCGAAACTAGTTAAGCTTTTCTGACTTCCATCATCCAATTATGTGCAAGCAGTTTTATTTTCTTGCCAGTGATTCGTTATTCCTTGCAAAGTAAAATTCCACCACATTCACTAATCTAAGGAAAAATTCCCATACAAAGTGAAAATTCTCTTTCAAAGTGAAAAGCCTATTTGCCTTTAATAAATCAATCCTGTTGATTGCAAACAGCCATGGCGCGTCCAGATTTGTACCATGTACAGCACTGTACACATGTAACCACTCTTCTGAGCCGTTATATGCTTTTAGGGACTCTGACCAGCCCTGGATGTAGGCAGCTCGTATCCAGGGATGACATTTCTGGCCACATACAATCTGACCTCATTTATTCATCTAATTTGTATGCAGCCATAAAACAATTTCTGTGTCCAGAGAGGAAATGTTTAGCCACCGCTCATGCAGCAGCCTATCTACGCTCATTCACCCGTCTGAATGATTCCTAAGTGTACCAGAATAGTGTAGGTCAAGTAGGTGTTCACAATGTATGCGAAAGAAAAGAATCTGTTTCCGGGAAATTGATAGTAAATTGGCGTTGTGTAGTCAGAAATTAGTATGGCACCTTTGAATGATCACAAATAATTCTGAATAACATTTCATGCATATTTCTCATAATTCTCCCATTCTGTATGCTTACTGAAGGTCTGTGACTCTTTACTTTGCTGTAAAACTCACTTTCAATCCAGAGCTGTCCTCATAGTACTTCTTCTGTGCTACTTGCTACTTGTTAAACTTGTTCTAGATTGAATGGCAGCCGTTATCATTAAACCTGCTTTCCATGAGCCCAGCCTGTCATGAGGGTGGCATCATACTAGCTAAGGCTCCCAGTATTTTCAGACTGACCGTGCTCACACGTACCAGGTGCCATGGACCAGCCTGAAGACAATCTAGTTTGCTATAGCATCTAAATGTGGGCTTTCAGGTGGGAGTAATTTGGGTGGCTGTAAATCACCTCCACACCCCTGCCAAAGGTACCAACAACTGCCCCCTGCCCATAAGCGTGCGTAGGGGGTGTGCCAGGTGTGCCTGGGCACACCCTAATCACTCTGTGTAGTGCCAATTTCCCCTACTGCCTGGGGTTCCCCCGTGTTGAGCTACTGTGGGGGATGTTTCAGGAATGTAGAGTGGGGGTAGGGGCTAATCAATATGTAATTTACCGACCCCTTCCTTTTATAAATGAATGTTATGTTTAATCCTAACCAAAGCATAATAAACAGTGTTTACTATGCTTCACTGTGTGAATGAACAGGAAGCCGCTCAGCACAGAGCACTTCCAATTCATTCACTGCCCTGTGCAGCTGAGGCTGAAGAGAAAGGCATGTGTGTTTGCGCTTTGGGGTGCACACCCTAATGCAATTAGCTGCCCATACCTATGCTACCGCCATTGATCACGAGATCCACTGTCCTACCTTCGGGCCCAGAACCAGCATGGATGGTGTTGGCAGATGGAACAGAGGGAGATCAGTGACTGTCTATTTGCTGATCTCCCCTCCAGCAAATGCCAATAAACAAAATAGTGCAGCGCCGCCCAGATTATATATAACTAAATCAAAAATATACCAAAAACCACTTCTGCTATATAAAAAGGTAAAACAAATCTCTTAAAGTTCTCTTCTATAAGGATTCATGTACACTCGCCTACATTCATCGTGGCTGCGGGAAAACGCAAAACGTGGCAAAATTGCTGCACAAACGTAATGCAATTTTGCCGTCATTTTGCTGTGTCTTGCGTTTTCCCACAGCTGGCAGTCAAAACATTCATATCCTGAACATGATTCTTCTGCGTTCAGGAGAGGGAGGTTGAAGCTCACCTAAACGTGGCAGCTCCTAAACTCTGCTAAAAGCCTACAGTATGTGTACATTGACACATAGGCTTTTATGGAGTTGAGTTTAGTAGTTTTGGCAAAAAACTCAAGTTTAGGAGCAACCAGCATAGGCTAGTGTACATGAAGCCTTATATTGAAGTCCCTCCTCCAAAGAATGTGAGACACGCTTCCCCCAGTGTAACGTGAGTCTGCTCATCTCCGTATCTGACCTCAAAGCTTCCTAAGAGGTAAAATTAGCTTTTCCCACATGAGGGTACATCATACTGGTCTGTCTTCTGCCTTTACTCCTTTGGCACACATCCTCCGCAAACCATAAAATCATAAGCAGCATAGAACGGAAAAGGAGACTTATAGTGCTCACTGTTTTTTTTTTTTTTTTAAATAAAAAGATAACATTGCACTCACATAAAACAATATTAAAAACTCGTAAATCGCATAGCAATCCTCTAGCTCACCACCAGCTCCTAAGTACAAAACGTGATGGCATTATTGACACAGATCCACCCCTATTGTATACAGTGCCTTGAAAAAGTATTCATACCCCTTGAAATTTTCCACATTTTGTCATGTTACAGCCAAAAATGTACGGTAAATGTATTTTATAGGGATTTTATGCGATAGACCAGCATTTTGCGAGTGGAAGATGAGGGCTTGCGAGCTGGGCTGCCTACCTGGGAGAGGGGGGAGGGGAGAGCACCATCGGCGGGTTGATCGGGAGCCGTTCTCCCAGCGATCGCCCCGGCGAGGAAGAGGAGAGCCGGCGGGGTAGCGCGCTGTTACCGGCGCTTACATTATACTTGTCTCCGCTCTGCTCGACACAGCCCCGCCTCCTCCTGACCCTTGCTAGTGATAGACAGAACGCCGGTCCAATGCTGCGATGCATTCTGTCTATCACTGGCACGGGTCAGGAGGAGGTGGGGCTGTGTCGAGCAGAGCGGAGACAAGTATAATGTAAGCGCTGGTAACAGCGTGCTATCCCGATTCCCGCGGCTCTCCTCTTCCTCCAGCCGTGCATTCCCCTGCCCAGGCGAGGCTGAAATGGGCACAGTGAGACTACAATGGTTACAGTAAGGCTGCAAAGGGGCACAGTATAACTGCAAAGGGGCACAGTATGGCTGTAAAGGGGCTCAGTATGGCTGCAAAGGGGCTCAGTATGGCTGCAAAGGGACTCAGTATGGCTGCAAAGGGACTCAGTATGGCTGCAAAGGGGCACAGTATGGCTGCAAAGGGGCTCAGTATGGCTGCAAAGGGGCTAAGTATGGCTACAAAGGGGCTAAGTATGGCTGCAAAAGGGCAAAGTATGGCTGCAAAGGGGCACAGTATGGCTGCAAAGGGGCTCAGTATGGCTGCAAAGGGGCTCAGTATGGCTGCAAAGGGGCTCAGTATGGCTGCAAAGGGGCACAGTATGGCTGCAAAGGGGCACAGTATGGCTGCAAAGGGGCACAGTGAGGCTGCAATGGTGGGTACAGTGTGGCTGCAATGGTGGGCACAGTGTGGCTGCAATGGTGGGCACAGGTGAGGCTGCATTGAGGGGAACAGGTGAGGCTGCATTGAGGGGCACAGGTGAGGCTGCACTGATAAAGTTGTTTTTAATATTTTTAATATTTTTGCATAAAACATTTAAGTGTAATTTCATGAGATAATTCATGAGGGCATGTCTAGGGGCGGAATTAGGGGCGGGGCAGGGTAGGGATTGAGTGGGGCACTGGTGGCGAGTAACCTTTGAGCCCTGGCTAGTAGCTCAGGACTTGAAATTTTGAGCCCTGCGATAGACCAACACAAAGTGGCACATAATTGTGAAGTGGAATGAAAATGATAAATGGTTTTCATAATTGTTTACAAATACATATCTGAAAAGTGTGACGTGCATTTGTATTTAACCCCCTTTACTCTGATATCCCTAACTAAAATCTAGTGGAACCAATGGCCTTCAGAAGTCACCTATTTAGTAAATAGAGTTCACCAGTTTGTAATTTAATCTCATAAATATAGCTGTCCTGTGAAGCCCTCAGAGTTTTGTTAGAGAACCTTAATGAAGAAACAGCATCATGAAGGCCAAGGAACACACCAGACAGGTCAGGGATAAAGTTGTGGAGAAGTTCAAAGCAGGGTTAGGTTATAAAAAATATATACCAAGCTTTGAACATCTCACAGAGCACTGTTCAATCCATCATCGGAAAATGGAAAGAGTATGGCACAACTGCAAACCTACCAAGACATGTCCGTCCACCTAAACTGACAGGCCGGGCAAGGAGAGCATTAATCAGAGACGCAGCCAAGAGGCCCATGGAAACTCTGGAGAGATAGCCATTTTTGAAAGAAAGCCATAAGAAGTCCAATTTTCAGTTTGCGAGAAGCCCTGTGGGGGACACAGCAAACATGTGGAAGAAGGTGCTCTGGTCAGATAAGACCAAAACTGCACATCACCCTGAACACACCAACCCACTGTGTAACATGGTGGTGGCAGCATCAGGTTGTGGGGATTCTTTCAGAGGCGGCTCTCTAATTAGGCAAATTAGGCAGTCGCCTTAGGCCTCGCACTCCCAGAGGCCTCGTGGCGGCCTAATTTGCCTGATGTGTGTGGGAGTTGGAGGGAATGTTCACTTGAATTATTTTTCCCGTTTTGGGCGTGCGTGGGTCTTAGATTTGCCTAAGGCCTCACAAAGCCCAGAGCTGACTCTGCTTTTGCTTATAATTTGTGTCTGATAAACATGTGTGCTGATATCAAGTGACATAAAAAATGCAACTACCACCATTTTATTATCCAGGGTCTTTGCTTTCAGAAAATGTATATCGTTTGATGGGCTTTAACTTATCTTTTTTTTAATCAAAGACAAAGTTTATTAACCAGCACAGCAGAGAGTTCCAGAACATCTGTGTCACAGTATACAGCAGAATATCTAACACTTGAATATAAAAGCAGGCAAAGAAATCAGCAGTAATTCAAATTACAGTACATCTGCGGATATAAATATAGAATCTCAGCTCTGTTATCACAACTCGACAAATGTACAAGTTAGGTAATGAACAGCCATTCAAGTAAACATGGAATACAGGGGTAAAAAACGAACCTCAGGTAACATTGTTACTAGGCAATAAGCCTGAGAACTCAACCTCAATCTAGTAACCCATGTAAAACCAGCTCCATGGGTGCCAACTCCGGTATCAACAGCCATCCATCCCATACCCTGTCAATTTGGTGGGAGAGCCCCTATGTTGGTATACAAAGGTTGGCACTCATATTGGTAATCAAATCCTGTGGGGATGGGGGCAAGACATTTTTTCCAATACATTAAAAGCACTTTACGAGACTGAAATAAGGCCCTGGAGACAGCCTCTTTAACAAAAGTGTCAGAAATCATCGGATCAAAAATATCAAGGAAACAAGATAAGGGATCCAGAGATAAATTCAGTTGGAAAGCCTGATTGATTGTACAAAGGACAGTGTGGAGCTTGGGGCAGCTCCATAGCATATGAAGCAGATTCCCATGATCCCTCCAACACTCGGGACAAAGGGGGTCTGCCAGTAGGCCCATTTTATGTCATTTGAACGGGATATAATGTACTCTAAGCAGGATATATAACTGTGAAAGGCGTTGCTACACATTTAAGGAGCTGTAACACACTACCTCCAAAGCTTCATCCCATTGATCTCCTGTCAGTTCACCCACACCTGGCTCCCACTGCACTCTAAAAAACACAGAGGTAGGGGAAAGACAAAAATTGGGAGGAAAATGCATGCCTTAAGTGCAAGTAATAGAAATACCTCTGCTGGGGGAGACCAAATTTGGCTTGCAGAGCAGAGGAGGACATCAACCGACCACCAGTAAAAATCTGCTTTACATGCGTGATACCATATTCTTGCCACTTGGGGCGGGGGCATACTGCAGCTTAGCAAGTTCTGGATAAGCAGGGTTGTTCCGTAAGTACTAACGCTAGTGTACCCCGTGACCCCCTGCAATTGCTTAGGTCTATGCCATACCTTGTGCATCAGCTGATAAGTGGGGTAAAATCTATTGGGCTTATTACAGGAGGGGTTTAACTCATGACTGCTGAGGTGCAATTAGTCCAGGTACTATGAACTATAATTTAATTGTATAACCTTCTTTTAACCCTTGCCCCTTCATACCAATAAATAACACGCTGACAACTGCTAAGTTGGAAAGGGCAAGGCCACAGCTTTTATTTCTTTAAATCCAACACATAACCAATGAATAGTAAATTTCTTTAAGTCCAACATATAACCAATGAATAGTTCAAACAAATGAAACTTTTCAAACAGTGCCTGTCACAGTTATACTGTGAGCACATAATCCAACGTAGGGGAAGGAGATAAGAAGGGGGGAAGGCCTGTCCTTACCATAAGTGCTGGACAGGCCGTCTGCTTCCCATTTCCATCAACAGCAGCCATTTTATGCTGGCAAGGTCAAAAAACCGCAGCAAGCTGTGACGTACCAAAGAAAATTATAGGGCGGGAGGGTGGGCAGCTCTTCCCAACGGATCTTCCAGAAGGCTCCAGAATTTTCTGGGCGCGGCACTTTTGTCGAGCTCAGGCCCAGCCCAACCCACACCCCCACCAATCTTTAAAGACCCTTTGGTCACTTCGGCCCGCCCTGGACATGCCCCCAACAGTCAGGGCTCTCTTTCCCTATGGGGTCAAGAGGCCTTCATGACTGCTGAGGTGCAATTAGTCCAGGTACTATGAACTATAATTTAATTGTATAACCTTCTTTTAACCCTTGCCCCTTCATACCAATAAATAACACGCTGACAACTGCTAAGTTGGAAAGGACAAGGCCACAGCTTTTATTTCTTTAAATCCAACACATAACCAATGAATAGTAAATTTCTTTAAGTCCAACATATAACCAATGAATAGTTCAAACAAATGAAACTTTTCAAACAGTGCCTGTCACAGTTATACTGTGAGCACATAATCCAACGTAGGGGAAGGAGATAAGAAGGGGGGAAGGCCTGTCCTTACCATAAGTGCTGGACAGGCCGTCTGCTTCCCATTTCCATCAACAGCAGCCATTTTATGCTGGCAAGGTCAAAAAACCGCCACCCGCCTGTCAGTGAACAACTGGCGGGCGCCCCACCGCAGCCAGCACCTGTTCCACACCCCGTTGTAGACCAAGATTAAAGATATCTAAGCCAATGTCATTGAGGTGAACACCATCCGGTCTCAAAAGGTCAGAATTATCACCCTCCAAATCCCTGTGACGAACAACGAAGCCCCCAAGCTGTCGAACAAATTTGGAAACTTGCGCATTAACCTTTCTACGAAAGCGCTCCAAACTAGGGCCCGGGATCACCCGCGCCCACACCGAACGAGGCACGATTTCCGACCAAATGAGGACCAAATTGGTGAAAACAGCAAAACAGTAGGCAATGTCTTGCTTGATTGCAGAAATCAGGTCCACAGAACGCAGGAAGCCCACGTCATTGCCGCCAGCATGGAGTACCAAAACGATGGAACCAGACACGTGTGCACGGAGTTGCAGGCATTCCGGAAGGACCTGGGACCATCTTAACCCGCGAAGCCCGAGCCAGCGGACCCTGGCCAGGTCATAGTCGAAACCCAAGTTCCTCCCGTAGGTCCGGACTTCCGCACGGCGAGCGGCCCAGTAAATGAAAGAGTCACCGACAATCCACACCAAAACCGGACGAGGACCTGAAAATTTAACATAACAGATGTGGACGAACATACAACGTGAAACGAGATGATTCCCATCTACCCAGACGCTGAAGTTCCATATCGGAAAAACCCATGCCAGACGCTGCGGTGGCCGCACCGATGCGAAACGAGTGCGTAGAAAAATCACGCGAAGGAAGTCCCATAACCTCGAGACATCGACGAAAAACGCTTAAAAATTGAAACCTGCTTAGAGAGGAGGAATCGGAATGAACGAAAAAAGCTAGAGAAGGGGGGCGCGCAGATCGGAAAAGAGAGGCCAAAGATACCGGGCAAAAGGGGCCACCACAAGGGTACAATACCACCCTCCGGCCCCTACCCAGGCTGTCGGTCTTCGAAGTACGCAACAGGACAGTCACGCAATGCTCTGCAAAAACGGCGTCCGCCATCAGGATCCCGCCCACCGTTGACGTAGCTCTCGAAACTAGTTCGCTAACGCGAAAAGCGCCGAAGAACGCCCAAGAAAACGCCACGCGAAACAGGAGGGCCTCAAATTCCGAAGAGCACACCGAAGGCAACGTGGAAAGAATGCCCGATAGGATTTGAAGGGAAACCGGGCGCCTGGAATCGGGGGCTTCCAACCCCGCAGCATCCGTCGAACCGGGAACGCTTTAGTAATGTCCTCCCAACCTAGGAGCTGAAACCAAAAGGACAGCGCTGATAAAGACGAGGAGACAGTGGAACCCGCAACACCCTTTTGCAGTAAGTGAACCAAATAGACAAACAAAGCCATGCGCCTATCAGAAGAAGAATAAATGGAAAACTCACCGCCCGAAATGTGCGACCACTCGTGCCAAACCCTGCAGTAAGACGCCCACGTACGCGCAGACAACGACGACCGAAGGAGATTCAGCAGGCCTCCGAAACGAGGTTCCATAAGTGGGCCGGACAAGGAAGGCCCTCCAGGGAGGCCGACGGAACCAGAGAGCGGAAACGATCGAGCTGTAAACGGGAGAGAGCATCAGCAATATCATTAGCCGTTCCGGGAACATGCTGAGCCCTAACATAAATGTTAAATTGCAAACACTTCAAAACTAAAAACCGAAGCAAAGAAACTACTGGGGGGGAACTGGCTGACTGCTTGTTCACTACCTGCACCACACTCATATTATCAGACCAGAAGACCACTTGATGGTCACGCAATCGTTCACCCCAAAGCTCAACAGCTACAACGATCGGAAAGAGCTCTAGGAGGGTGAGGTTGCCCAACAAGCCCAAGCGGGCCCATGAGGCCGGCCACTGCTCAGCAGACCACATCCCCTGAAAGAAAGCGCCGAAGCCACAGGAGCCTGCTGCATCGGTGTATAGCTCCAGCTGTGAGTTCGGCACTTCCTCCCTTAGCCAACAAGACTGGCCATTGTAGGCTTGAAGGAATGACAACCAAATCCCCAAGTCGGCACGCATGGGCCTGGTGATCCGAACGTAGTGGTGAGGGGTGGACACCCCTTTCATGGCCCATGCCAGGCGCCTGCAGAAGGCTCTCCCCATCCGAATAACCCTGCAGGCAAAAACCAAGTGACCCAACAGAGATTGCAGTTGTTTCAACTGCAACTTCTTGGCACCTTTGGCCAAGCGTACAAGGGAAAGGAGCCTGGCTAGCTTGTCCTCTGGCAATCGAAAGACCATCGCCTCCGTGTCAATCTCGATTCCCAGGAAAGCCAGAACAGTCACCGGGCCTTCAGTCTTATCAGCGGACAGTGGAACCGCAAAACTCCGGCAAGTGTCCTGAAAAACAGTAAGCAGCTGCTGGCACCGACCACTGTCCGCTGGGCCCACAAAGAGAAAGTCGTCCAAGTAGTGCAACAAGGACTGGCAACCAGCCTCCTGGGCAACCACCCATTCAAGGAAGCTGCTAAACAGCTCAAAGAAATAACACGAGATGGCACAACCCATGGGTAGGCACATGTCGAAAAAATAGCTTCCTTGAAAGTAACAGCCCAGGAGGTGGAAACAGTCCGGGTGGACCGGGAGGAGGCGAAAGGCGGACTCTATGTCCGCCTTGGCCAGCAACGCCGATCTACCGGCAGCCCTCACTAACCGAAGCGCCCCATCAAAAGAGGCGTAGTGGACCCTGGATTCTTCCTTGTCGATGCCGTCGTTAACCGAGGAGCCAGAAGGGTACGACAAATGATGGATGAGGCGGAATTTCCCCTCCGCCTTTTTAGGGACCACACCGAGGGGGGATACCCTCAGGTTGTAAAAAGGGGGGAGGTCAAATGGGCCAGCCATCCGTCCCAATTCAGTTTCCTTCCGGAGCTTCTCGGCAACGACGGACTCAAATTCCACGGCCGACTTTAGATTGGGCGCCATGGTGGGTGTGTCCGATGGGATCCAAAAGCCACGGTCCAAGCCATCGCGCAGAATCAGCGCCTCCCTATGAAGGGGGTACCGGTCTAGCCAGGGAAGCATCTCTGAGACGTTCACCGGCGACCTCTGGCTTAGAAAGGTCAGGCTTTGCGCCTGGCCTGGGAATTGGCTGCTTACCCCTCCGAAAGCACCGGCTGGCGGGGTGGGCACCACCGCAACCCGAGCACTCGTGTTTGAAACGGCACGCGGTGTACCACTTGCAGTGGCTTTCGTTGAATAACCAACAAACACCCTTTTTCGGAGCGGCCGACGCTCCGGGGGAAGTGCCGGCCG
Source organism: Lithobates sylvaticus (assembly GCA_028564925.1). Taxonomy (NCBI): domain Eukaryota; kingdom Metazoa; phylum Chordata; class Amphibia; order Anura; family Ranidae; genus Lithobates; species Lithobates sylvaticus. Next base: position 127,078,161 of record CM053026.1, on the reverse strand, counting down.
GGGACTGAAAGGACGAAGGCCTGTGGGGGCACATGAGCAACAGCCACAGGCTGCCATCCTGACAATTGAAACAAAACTCCTTGCGCGCCGCCATCTTTTGCCGGAACTGAGTGTCGTAGTGAAACCAACACTGTCCGCCATAAACTTTGTAAGCACCCCAAATGAGGTCCAGGTAACAAAAAAGGGAAGTGGCTAATTCCGGAAACCGCTCGCAGAGCACACCCGCGTAAGCGCAGAACCCTTGGAGCCAGTTTCCAAACGTCCGTGGAAGCTGTTTTGACTTGTCACCCTGGGTAGATACGTCGATCCGCCGAGATTTGTCTATTGTTTCCCTGTCCGGCGGGACGAGCGCGATAAAATCAACGAATTCGCGGCGCCAAATCTTGTCCTTCACCTCCTCCGTCAAGTGCGTGCCTGTAGGCGAGACCGCCCACAAAGCACCACCAGAAATGGGGGGAGGGGCAGTCGCTGGACCCGACACCCCCATGCTGGAAAGGACAGATTTCACGACCGACGCAATGCGGTCCTCCGGCGGGTCCGACACGGAAGCTTCAGTCGCCCTACCCCAAATTAAATTACAGTCATACTCACTGAGATGTAGAGGCAGGTTCGATGAAGGGCGACCAGCAGCAGGACCCAGCGGGACATCCGGTGCCGGAACGGCCATGGAAGGCAGGGGTCCGGGACGACCGTCACCTGGAGGAACCGAAGAGGCGGCAGGACCCTGCTGACGGACGGCAAGGTCCAGGGGAGGAGGTCCGACCACCAACCCTGACGAGTCCGAATGGCCAAGGACAGCGGCTGGACAAGCACAAGATCGTCTGCAGGCATCATGCGATGGACCCGGGGCGGTTGCGGCCGCCAGCCCAGGCCTGGGTAAGGAGCCTCCCACCCTGCCGGGCGCAGGAAGACCAGGCTGCTGCGTAGAAGCAATTGGCCCCCGGGGACCCCCCGCCCAGTTGGACGCAGGGAGGTATGTATGAACCGGGGAGGGAATGGATGTTTGAGCGGAGCAAAAACCACCCGCCCTGCTGGGCGCAGGGCGGTGGTGGTGAGCACAGGGCGTCGGAGGAGGGTGGAGCGCTGATGCCGAGGAAACGTCGCCCGCCCCGCTGGGCGCGGGGAGGCCACGATACATATCCCGAGAACCACGCCGACCACCCACCCATCCGGGTGCAGGGGGACATGGTGCCATGAGCCCAGGCTGATGAGATGCGGGTGACAACAGCGGATCTCCCGCCCCGCAGGGCGCAGAGAGACTCCGCACTGGCGGCTGTACGGTCATGGACACGGAGGGGACCCCAGCCCCGCTAGGCGCAGGGGGGTCAAAAACATATGGAGCACTGGATGGCGGGACAGCCCCCCCCCGCCCTGCAGGGCGCGGGGAGGTTTGGGGGAGGCAGCATACTATTTTCAGAGGCAGTGGCACCCCATGAATCTCCCGCCCTGCCGGGCGCAGGGAGATTGGGTATGTCCACATATATTTGGGGCAAAAAATTGGGCATGAATGACTCCCCCGCCCTGCAGGGCGCAGGCAGGGTCATTCCATGCCGCAATGCAGGGGCTGTATGATCCCCCTCAGTGGTTTCTCCCGCCCAGCCAGGCGCAGGGAGAAAAGGAGCCACTGGGGGCAGCGTAGCCGGCACCAGGTCACTGCGCAGAGCGGAACCAAATTCCAGGAGGCCAGGGCGGGCGGCCGCAGATGAGATGCGCACCCGTGACTTCCCCCGCCTCCCGGAGGATCTCCGCGCCGAGGACCTGGGATCTCCAACCGCCGCCAATCCCCCGCCCGCCGCGGGAGCGGGCTCAGGTAAGGCGGTGGGTAATTCACGGCCAGGGAGCGCCTCAGCTCCAGCCTGGCCATAGGGCAAAAAACTGTCAGCGGATGGGACAGTGCCGGAGACCGCCCGAACGGAGCCCTGCATAGAACGAGGGCTCCGCGAGCGGCCCGCACGGGAGGAGAGGCCGGCAGCATGAGGCAGGGGGGGGGACCGCCGAGTGGGGCCCCGGCGATGGCGGGAGGAGGTGCTGCGCTTCCTAGCTGAAGGAGCGCAGACACCCAGTGTAGCAGGGCGGTCAGGGGAGCAGGGGTCATAGGATTGACCCGCAGGGGCCCTGGAACTGGGGCTCAGCCGAGAAGGCGGGCGGGCTCGCCTCCGGGCCCTAGGCTCAACAGGGGGTTCCGCAGGTGGGGGGGGGGAGGGGGGGTGTGAGGAGCAGGAAGGGCAGGTGGAGCAGTCCCAGGGGATAGGAGAGAAAAAAGCCAGTCAGCCTGACCTTGGAGAGCCAGCTCACGGACCTTGGCCAAAAGGAGCTCGGTGTCCATGGCTGGAGGCACAGGGTCAGCAAAACACAGGGTCAGCTCTTCCCAACGGATCTTCCAGAAGGCTCCAGAATTTTCTGGGCGCGGCACTTTTGTCGAGCTCAGGCCCAGCCCAACCCACACCCCCACCAATCTTTAAAGACCCTTTGGTCACTTCGGCCCGCCCTGGACATGCCCCCAACAGTCAGGGCTCTCTTTCCCTATGGGGTCAAGAGGCCTTCATTTTGACCCTGGTTGTGTAATGCAGCGCTCACAGGCTGGAACCCTGACACAGGAGGCCATAGATCAGGGGTAGGCAACCTTGGCCCTCCAGCTGTTTTGAAACGACAAGTCCCATGAGACATGGCAAGACCCTAACAATCACAGGCATGACTCCTAGAGGCAGAAGCATGATGGGATTTGTAGTTTCACCACAGCTGGAGGGCCGAGGTTGCCTACCCCTGCCATAGATTATGCGATTTACTTTCCTGAAATCATGGGTTGCAGGAAAGAAAATTGCAATAAGTGCATGCTAAAAATCAGACATGTTAGTTGTCAATGGATTGACTTGGGTACAATCAGTCTGCCCATAGATGGATGGAATCAGAAGAGACCGACCGAGATTTAATCCATCTATGGCCGGTTTTAGGCTTTCTCTAATAAACAGAGAGCAGTGAACGAAGTAAGGCGTGGTTCACTAAATTCAAGGCAAATTACATTATCCTAAGATCCTGACATATTTAGCTTAGAGGACACCTCTGATTTAAAGGGAGAATTTGGTAACCCTGGCATCTAGAGACGAATCAAACCTTTTTGACAGCTGGACCAGAATTAGCCAGTTCCCCACTACTTTAGATGCAGAACGGGTTAAGCAAAGCTGGATAAATCCTACTCAAATAGGCAAGCAATGAGGTCATTGTTTTGACTTCAATGCATGCCACACATCAATCAAGAAATGTACTGCAAAAATATTTCTGTTTTTCTTCCTATTTTCCAGATCTGTTTGCGAGAAAAGCAAGGCAGAAGAGGCTGATCAGTACATCATGTCGATTTTGTAGAAAAGGAAACGGAGTCACAAAAAAGCCTCAGGATTTTATGTAATTATCTGCAGCAGGCTTTGGAATACGGCATTTAATGTGAACCAGTCAGCCATATTAATAATTGATATGTATAAGGCTATTATATATATTTTTTTTTAAATTCAGAAAACTGAGCCACATTTTATTTCAATGTAGGAGGTATGTACCGTTCTCTTTTTTTCCTGCAGTGTGTCTTACGACTATTCCAGTAATTGTATAATATTTACATTGTTATTTTCTAGATTTTACATTTCTACTTTTTTATTATATTTAATTCATGTCCTGAGGATACAAAAATGACAAAAGGCATGGGATGCAGGTGTAAATTGTTTGTAAATACCAACATTAGAAGCCACTCATCATGAAACCCACCCTGTGCTCACTAGTGCAAAGCCTTTAGCTTGCTAGAATTACCTAGAATGGAATGTGCTAGTTAATTTGCCGCCTACTGTGCTAAGTAGTATGCATTTGAGGAGAAGAAAAACAATGAACGAAGGGCTTAATTAGAGGATAGGTACACTCAAATGTGAAAAATCAGTGATGGCTGGCTGCTGGCACATTAAAGCAAATGCTGATTGCCTATATACCTGTGGAGCTCCTTGGGCATATATATATATGCTGGTCACAGCCCTTCTATAGCTCCCCTGTTATTGTGATCACAGTACCGTACTTTTTGACTTTGGGTCAAAGGCTGCAACCGGGTTCCTCAGCAAAATATCAACAATTGAGGAGAGTGAAAGGGGCTTGACCTGCGATCTAAAGCTGACCAGGGCCATTTTTAAGGCAGGGCAAAAGGGGCAGCTGCCCTAGGCCCTGTCATTATTGTGGGGCCCAAAGAAGCTGCCTCATACTTGCCAACTATCCTGGTTTAAATTCCCTCGTCCCTTGAGGTTTTAGTCCTGTGCTGTATCCCAATATCTCAGTGTGAAATGCTGATACTAATGCTGCCCAGCTCTGCCCTATTGTTGTGTACAGATGCCTCACCTGCAGACCCTGTGTTTACATGTAAATTACTGGCAGTAATATGTAAATAGTGGTGGCATTCATATGTAAATAGCGGTGGCCGGCGGCATTCATATGTATATCATGCCCTCCTGAGGTCATATCCACAGTAATTCTCTAGCAACCAATCAACAAGCAGAAATCATGTGCTGTAACCTCAAGCAACTAATCAGTGAGCCGTAATGTGTGCTGTAACCTCTAGCAACTAATCAGTGAGCGGTAATGATACGCTGTAACCTCTAGCAACCAGTCAGTGAGCAGTAATGATACACTGTAACCTCTGGCAACCAATCGCAATAGCTGCCAGATCTGATTCAGTAAACTGATTTTGGTCTAGCTGCTATTTATTGTATGTCTCAGAGCAGATGGAGAGCAAAACTGCATGAGGGGGGGGGGGGGGGGCAAGAAAAGTTTTGCCCAGGGTCCAATCAATATTAAAGATGGCCCTGAAGCTGACCCCTAGACTTTAGATAATAATTTGCCAATCCAGCATTTTTTGACAGTCTATGCAGCTGTTCCCAGATTATAAAGCCAACAGACAGTGGAGAAAACCTTGTCTAGAGTCTACATTTGTTCTGTCTTCTGTCCTGTAAAGCCATGACTTCCACTTCAGGGACACTTGTGAGGCTTGAGAATTCTTGTTTAGTGGCAACACTTTGTCAGCAGGTATTGGGCCTGATTTACTAAAAATGGAATGGTAAAAAGCTTTGGTTGCACAACTGAATAAACTCTGATGATCGGCTTTATGTTGGCCACACATGTATGCGCATAGTAATTCAATTGGTCATTTATTGTCACTAAACTAATCCAATTGAATACAAATTGCAAACCAAAGACATCCATTCAACTGATTTAGTGAGCTCTTACTCCATTATGACTCTGCCAAATTGATTGGATGTGCCAGAATTTTGTTAATTGCTTCTGATAAGTCTAATATCCACGTGTGTGCCAAAAGAACTGATCTAGATCGATCACATGATCTTTTTAATAGATCATTTCTGATAGATCATATTTTGATTGATATTTTCAGTAGTTTACAAACAGTGGAACAATACCACTCTTTGGATTTACCAATCACCTTTTGCAAGGTCCTCCTGCAATTAGCACGAGGCTTGGTATGGTTTGGCAGGCATGCTCACTCCCCATTTTTTTCTAACCAACTATTCTGCATGTCTGGATAATAGTCTTCTATAAATCTTTAGGATGATCCTATAATGATTATTTTCTTAAAGGGACTTTACACAATATTTCCAAAAATTCAAACCAGACCCTTACCCAGGCATGCAGCCTGGCTGTCCAGCAAATGGGTGGAGGGAACATGTGTCTCCCCCGTCCTGAATCATAACAGGCCATATGTTCTCAATACTGGAATAGTACCTTGTAGAGAATAGTAAAGTTCCCCTCCTCCCCCCACCCCCGCAAGGTACCCTATCCCCATGCTGATGGGGACAAGGGTCTCATCCCCACATCCTGTCCCCTAAAAAGGATGTGAGGGTCTGCAGGCAGGCTCCAGAATGAGCAAGGACTACATAGTACCACTTGTTCCTAGTTAAAAAAATGTAACTAGTATGTACAAACAGAAAAAATAAAAATATAAATAAAGAAACCATGCCCACTGATGTCATTCATGTCAACCAGCAATGTAGATCCAGCATGAATCAAAATTAGCACCACTTACCCCTACAGACCTCTTGCTGAATTTAGTGACAGACTTCAGAAGAAGTGGAGAGAAGAGGGAATTATAATAAGAAAAAGCAATCACAATACATTTTGAGATTTGGTGTTTCTTCTACCATTTCAGCCCTACACACTGGTCCATATTATTGTTAAAGAGGAAGTAAACTCTGATGGGTTTTACTTCCTCCTTTGTTCCCTGGGTTTTACTTCCTCTTTTGTTCCCTGCAAAGTAAAAGCATAATGGGCTAGAATGCATGTAATGCTGCCCGGTCTGTAATGCTGCCCTATATACCGTGGTCTGTAATGTTGCCTGGTCTGTAATGCTGCCCTATATACTCTGGTCTGTAATGCTGCCTGGTCTGTAATGCTGCCCTATATACCCTGGTCTCTAATGCTGCCCTATATACCCTGGTCTGCAATGCTGCCCTATATACCCTGGTCTGCAATGCTGCCCTATATACCCTAGTCTGCAATGCTGCCAGATATACCCTAGTCTGAAATGCTGTCCTATATACCCTAGTCTGAAATGCTGCCCTATATACCCTAGTCTGCAATGCTGCCCTATATACCCTAGTCTGCAATGCTGCCCTATATACCCTATCTGCAATGCTGAGCTATATACCCTGATCTGTGAGGTTGAACTATATACTCTGTCCTGTGATGCTGAGCTGTATACTCTGTTCTGTGATGCTGAGCTGTATACTCCTGACACTATGAGTGGAATACAGGGGACGGAGTGGGTGGATTCTATAAGGGACGGGGCTTATGAGAAGTGGGAGGGGTCAAAAGGGAAGGGCGAGGTCTGGCACCCCCATTCTAAAACTTCACCAGCAGCCACTGGTGGCAAGAGCAACGATGAGGTCACTGCTGCGCATGTGCGCGGGAGCCACCATTTACGACACAGGACTCTGGGTGGCTGTTCCTTCAGAGCACATGCGCCGGTGATGTCACCAGCTGCATGTACAGAAAATATCTCCTCAACAGTGCACGTTTAGGAGATATTTACAGTACTTATAGGTAAGCCTTACTATAGGCTTTCCTATAGCTAAAATTCATGTGTGGGAGTTTACTCCATTTTAAAATTCACTGTAGACTGCTCCAGAACTAGTTTGAGATTTGGGAGTCATTGAAGAGCTGGAACCAGTGCAAGGATGTTCAATGAGAACAGATTCTTTTTAATTGCCCTTTTGGCTTTGAAGGCAATGTTTATTTTGAAGAACCATAAAAACCTAACTATTTAAATCCCAAAATGATGTCACACATGGGTTCATACTGCTGTGTAGTCATTGAGGAGTACTGTGCAAGAGGAGTTCATTTGCAGATGACAGCAGAAAAACCTTTCTGGAAAAAATCAGCGTCAGCCTTTGACTGGTATGTCAGGACCTGTAATTCCACAGTAGCTGGAGATCCAGAGGTTGTGTATGGAGAGGGTCACAGGTTGCCTAAATATGTTTTAAATGTTCCTGTATTTCTGCAGTTTGGGTGTAACCCCAAACCAGTCTAATTTATAGTGGTTGTGGGGTAGGTCTTTCAAAAGCTTAGCTAATTCCATTTCTGCCTGGCACCGTGCCTCTATTTAAAGCAATTTAGGATAGCATTCCCTGCCAAGAGGCTGATGCTAATTGCCCTTACAGCTTTGTCTATCACGACTCCTGTTTATAAGTGTAACTATAGTGTCAGCCCGGTGACAGCGTGTCTTAGAGCTATTAGGAAGTCAGCACTATTCTGATATTTAGCCCTTACTCTCTCCAGACCTGTATGGTTTAGACACAATGAGGCAGTACCTTTTAATTTTTGGGGAATATACGTCTTCCTAAAGCTCAACCTTTTTTGTATTGGACAGAGTAGTGAAGAATTAAAATTTCTGTTAGGTTATTATTTACGTGACCCTATTGGGGAGATTGGGGAGATTTTCCTGTACTTCCTCTACCTACAGTGTCCATCCAAGAAATGGGGGTCCAGTTGACACTTGAGAGACACAGCAAACAATAACATCATCGGAAGATCTACATGCTGTACTAAAAATGTGTTTTCTTTCTATGTTTTTATTGGAAAGGTTTCCTGTCCCTTCTGGTCATGACAGTAGATATCGCCCATATGGAAACAAAAACATGAATAAAAACCTGACAGGGACCCTTCCCAATTTTCTCTAAAACACAATACTCTAAAAGGTTTTGGTTGGAATTTTAAACCTCGATTTCAGCCATATCTGGATAGCATGGGGACGGGATAAAAGCTGTGTGAGGTTTTTGTTTCTATCTGTTTCTACCATGTTCCCTTCATTTCCTTTGTTTCAGAGGGATAAAAAGAGAGAAAAGTCTCCCCAATGGGAACACAGACAGAAATAAAAACATTTGTGAAGTTGTAATCCTTCCCAAGCGTATTTAAAAGTGGAAATGAAATTATAGATGGCGTTGGGCTTTATATAACATTGGCATTACTTTTTCCAACTTGCTATAATCATATTTGTAAGATTTTGTTTTGGCTGGTGTTTTTTTATAGGCGGGTTCACACTAGAATGCATTGCCCTTGCAAAATGCAATTGTTAATGGCACCCCAAATGCAGCTCATAAACGAAGCATGTTAGTGACCATCAAACTGCATGGTTCTGTGATCTGGAAAAGTAGAGCTTGTCCTACTTTTTCCACGTTCCAGTACATTTGGCAGCCATTGAAATGAATGGGCTGTCAAAACTGGAACACGTGAGACCCGAGTGGTCCTGCGTGCGTTCCAGCATGAACTGGCCCTTAATATGAGAGGCTTTAAAAAAGAACTATTGGTAAAATGTGTTTAATTTTATGTAGCTTCCAGGGGGCCTAGTGCTATATGCACTTGTCTTTTCTGATCAGTGGCCCCTGTGTGATGACTGTAGCTCCATCCCCATTTGAAGCCCAAATTATGGGCATTTCTGTGAGGGGAGGGTCTTCCCCCTCTCTACGCTGAGGGATCTGTCACTATTATGAATGAAAAATCAGCTCTGCATGTTCATTTGTACAAAAACATCTCTCAGAGCTTTGGCCCTGTGTCAGTATGTGCCAATGCTGCTTAGAAACTAAGGGATGTTCTTCTTTAATGGGCCGATTCACTTTTAAAGACATTTCCACAGGTACGCTGCCCATGAAGTGTTGGGAGTGCACTTATCTTCTCTCGACTAATATTTGTTAGGCCCGTTTCCCATTGGTTGGATACCGTTCCGATCAGCAGGGGATCTGCGAGCTGATCCCCTGCTGATTGGAGCAGAGTGTGCGGATGACAGGTAAGCGTCATCCGCACACTCTGGCATAATAATAATAATGCCATAAATCTATCCCCTATTTTTCAGATGTTATAACTTTTTCGCAAACCAATCAATATACACTTATTCCTATTTTTTTTTACCAAAAATATATGTTGAATACATATATCGGCCTAAACTGAGGAAAACATATTTTTTATATATATATATATATATATATATAAGCAAAGAAGTGTGTGACGGGTGGCCTAAGTGTACACACTACTCAGCGCTGGATGTGTATCTACAGTGAAACAGATTGACCGATTGAATCAATAGATAATTATATAAATAGGTGGATATATCTATACAGTTATATAAAATTAAAATTAAAATTAAAAAAGCAGCTGTTTAAAATCAGGTAAATATAAAGAAAATAGTAAAATATAAAACAGTAGTTCCTGTAAAATACAATACTAAAACAGCGCTAAAGCAATGACATAAAAAGAAGAAAATTAGTTCTTTCTGTGATAAAGTCCACAGGTCATAAAATAAAGTGAAGAAATAATGTAGCGAAGGTAGTCCTTTAAGTGTATCTCAGACTTAGAGTGCACAGTTCAAATAATGAGTGACTTTTCAAGTGGGCAGGTATTCCAGATGTCTATCCAAGCACCTCTTTAATCCCTTCAAAACATTCCACCACGTGAGGCACGCTCCCCTCAGGGGGTTAAACTCACCAGAAGAATAATTTAAACAGGCCTTAAGATATATAGCATCATCTCGGTATCTACTGCACAGGGAACGTCAAACATCCAGAATCAATGCCAATCAGATCACTTCCTCAGCTTAGGTACCACCAGGGTTTTAAATACCATCAGGGTTTCAGAGATACTCAGCTCTCAAAGGTATATCATAAAAAAATGGAAAGAGTAGCATACATAGTGTGATACCATTTATTAAATTCTTTAAAAGCATATCCCATTCAAATCCCCTACAGTATTCTGCGTACATTTAAATTTCTTTCAAAGAGCGTATAAACATTGTCACTTGCGTGTAATGGTGGAGGTAATTCTCCAATCGTCCACAGTGGCAGCAAACAATCCTTCCTGGAGCGGCCTGTGTGTCTCTGCTGACACAAGCTTCACTTCCTGGATGGTGGTTAGCGGCGGTGGAACGCACACGTGACTTCCGGTCGAACGTCGTGTTAGCCACGCCCTTACGCGTTTCGTCACTTCCTGACTTCAACAGAGGGCGTGGCTACACGGCGCTCTGGCTGGCTTAAGTAATCCCATTCATTGGCACTTTAGCCAATCAGGGATCACAAAAAACGGACAGCGTTACCATGGCAATTGAATGTCATGATATTATGCAGCCCTGTGACAAGCAACAGAAACATACAGCATCATCAAGTGCTCAATAATTATTAAATAATATCGGCATTTAGAACTGGAAAATGATGATGGTGTTATTAATAATGTCATGTAATAACAATACTCTCAGCTGTTGTTTTTATCTAATTTTCCTGTTTTAATAACACCATCATCATTTTCCAGTTCTAAATGCCGATATTATTTAATAATTATTGAGCACTTGATGATGCTGTATGTTTCTGTTGCTTGTCACAGGGCTGCATAATATCATGACATTCAATTGCCATGGTAACGCTGTCCGTTTTTTGTGATCCCTGATTGGCTAAAGTGCCAATGAATGGGATTACTTAAGCCAGCCAGAGCGCCGTGTAGCCACGCCCTCTGTTGAAGTCAGGAAGTGACGAAACGCGTAAGGGCGTGGCTAACACGACGTTCGACCGGAAGTCACGTGTGCGTTCCACCGCCGCTAACCACCATCCAGGAAGTGAAGCTTGTGTCAGCAGAGACACACAGGCCGCTCCAGGAAGGATTGTTTGCTGCCACTGTGGACGATTGGAGAATTACCTCCACCATTACACGCAAGTGACAATGTTTATACGCTCTTTGAAAGAAATTTAAATGTACGCAGAATACTGTAGGGGATTTGAATGGGATATGCTTTTAAAGAATTTAATAAATGGTATCACACTATGTATGCTACTCTTTCCATTTTTTTATGATATACCTTTGAGAGCTGAGTATCTCTGAAACCCTGATGGTATTTAAAACCCTGGTGGTACCTAAGCTGAGGAAGTGATCTGATTGGCATTGATTCTGGATGTTTGACGTTCCCTGTGCAGTAGATACCGAGATGATGCTATATATCTTAAGGCCTGTTTAAATTATTCTTCTGGTGAGTTTAACCCCCTGAGGGGAGCGTGCCTCACGTGGTGGAATGTTTTGAAGGGATTAAAGAGGTGCTTGGATAGACATCTGGAATACCTGCCCACTTGAAAAGTCACTCATTATTTGAACTGTGCACTCTAAGTCTGAGATACACTTAAAGGACTACCTTCGCTACATTATTTCTTCACTTTATTTTATGACCTGTGGACTTTATCACAGAAAGAACTAATTTTCTTCTTTTTATGTCATTGCTTTAGCGCTGTTTTAGTATTGTATTTTACAGGAACTACTGTTTTATATTTTACTATTTTCTTTATATATATATATATATATATATATATATATATATATTTTTGGGGGATATTATAGCAAAAAATATTGCTTTTTTTTCAAAATTGTCGCTCTTTTTTGGTTTATAGCGCAAAAAATAAAAACCGCAGAGGTGATCAAATACCATCAAAGGAAAGCTCTATTTGTGGGGGCAAAACGGACGTCAATTTTGTTTTGGGTGCAACGTCGCACGACTGCGCAATTGTCAGTTAAAACGACGCAGAGCCGTAAAGCAAAAAGTGTTCTGGTCAGGAAGGGGGTAAATTCTTCAGGTGCTGAAGTGGTTAAAAGGCAATGATTGTGACATTTACCAAATATTCACTACAATTTAAGGCCCCATTCACACGGGGATAATTAAGCGTGAATTTGTAAGAAGGGCCATCTTTGCCCACATGGGATGCCCAGGTGTTCTGGGCATCCGTGTGCAAGCATTCCTATTCATGTCTATTGGGAAGCAGCAGCTGCATAGACTCAGCCACTGGTCCCAATTTGACAGGCGTGCAGGTGTGTTTCCCTGAACCCAGACAGTGTGCGTTCGGGGACACGCGGTGGTCAAACGGGAACCAAAAGCTGTGTCTGTGCAGCCGCTGCATCACAATAGACGTGAATGGGACTGTCTGCACTGGGGCATCTTGTGTGGGCAAGAGCAGCCCTTCAGACGGATGTATGCAGAAGTACTCCTGTGTGAATTCAGTTTTAAACACATGCACCAGGAAGATACTCCTGCAGTGGATGTTTGGTGTATGTCACATTTACAGCATTGCTTTATAAACATTCCCCATAGAATTGTGAGCGTCCTCATTTATCCCTATGCCCTAGGTACACAATTTGTGGATTGGGGTGCCAGATGGCATGTCACAGCTATTTATTATTTTGAAGTCTACACTGATCTCAAGAGATTCTATTAAAAAACACATTTTTCACATCCACAAACAATGGGAAGCTCGGGATATTGTGAAATCCTAACATAAAGGTTTCGCTCCTTTGCCCCATGCCAAGACAGCAATCCACATTGCTGATTTAAATATACTGGAAATACTTTACTGTTTGCGGCTCGCGCTGGAGCTTCCTTTAAATCATTTCGGAGCTTCTTCCTCCCACAGTTTTTTGTACCGTCCTGGAATACTTTGCAATTTTATTAATAAAAAATGATTTTTTTTTTTCAGCAACTTCCTACTCTGCTTATTTTGTAAATACAAAGAAAATACAAACTTTGTTTGAAATAGATACATGACCTTCTCAGTAGTGCTTATCAGTTTTAGTTTACCTTCATAACTTCTGTTATGTACAATGCTGTAATAGCCAAACAATGCGATGAGCTAACAATCTGGCGTTACTTCTGCATTGTATCTGTATGGAATAAACTGCTCGATTTGACAGTAACAGAAGACGAGCCTGATAGCTGAACTCCAGGTAGATATGAGTAAAATCTGAGAAAAATCAGGACTTCTTTCCTGAGACAGAACTGTGCTGCGAAGTAATGAGTAAATATCTGAAATAAATGGACAGAAATGCAAATCCTTTGGCTGGGAAAACAGCTCCCATATATTTATTTCACCTGTTTATTTAGCTGTTTTGCCTGAGTTGATTTACTAAAACTGGAGCATTCAGAGTATGGTGCCGCTGTGCATGGTAGCCAATCAGTTTCTAACTTCAGCTTGTATAATTAACCACTTAAGGACCAAGCCTCTTTCTAAAATTTGTTGTTTACAAGTTAACCACTTCCCACCCGGCCAATGCACATATACGGCCGGGTGGGAGCCGTCTACTTCTGAATGGACATTCCGGAACGTCCTTCAGAAGTAGAGGGATCGCGTGCGCGCGTGCCCGCGCAGCGGCGCGATCCCTATGCGGCCGTGTCACCCGGACACAGCGCATCTCGGATCCGCAGGAGGGCTCGGTGATTGGCCCTCCTGATCACATGACAGCCGTGTCGAATCACAGCTGTCATGTGATGTAAACAAACAGCCGGTTGCTAGGCAATCGGCCCTCCTCTCCTCACACGGAAGTCGTCGGTGAGGAGAGGAGAGCGGATCGCTGCAGCCGGCTGGAGTATTAGTCAGTGAGTATTAGCTGTTTTTTTACAGTTTTTTACTCACTGATCACCAGTGTAGTGTCCCCACAGTAAAACACACATGTCCCCAAAACACACATGTCCCCAAAACACACATGTCCCCAAATAATAAAAACACATGTCCCTGACATATGTCCCAGTAAAATAACATGTGCCAATGCTTATATCGCAAAAAATAAAAAACGGAGTCGCGAATAAATACCACCAAACTAAATCTCTATTTGTGCGAATAAAATGATAAAAAATTAATTTCGTTACAGCATTGCATGACCGCGCAATTGTCACTGAAAGTGCGAGAGCGCTGAAAGCTGAAAATTGGTCTGGGCAGGAAGGGTGTTTAAGTGCACAGTATTGTAGTGGTTAAAAACTGTTTTTTTTTGCTAGAAAATTACTTAGAACCCCCAAACATTAAATATTTATATATATATATATATAAATATATATTTTTTTTTAACACCCTAGAGAATAAAATGGCAGTCGTTGCAATACTTTTTTGTCACACCATATTTGCGCAGCAATCTTACAAGCGCATTTTTTTGGGGAAAAAAAATCACTTTTTTTAATTAAAAAATAAAAGAACAGTACAGTTACCCCGATTTTTTTTCATATTGTGAAAGATGATGTTACACCAAATAAATTGATACCCAACATGTCACACTTCAAAGTTGCGCCCACTCGTGGAATGGCAACAAACTTTTACCCTTAAAAATCTCCATAAGCAATGTTTAAAAAAATTCAACAGGTTGCATGTTTTGAGTTACAGAGGAGGTCTAGGGCTATAATTATTGCTCTCGCTCTAACAATCGCGGCGATACCTCACATGTGTGGTTTGAACACCGTTTTCATATGCGGACGCTACTCACATATGTGTTCGCTTCTGTTCTTTTAACCTCCCTGGCGCTATGATTCTGTCCGGAATTTAGTGCTGAAAGCGGTACAATTATTTTGCATGGAAATTATGGCGTTTTTATATTGTAGACCTGCAATTCTTATGAATAACTCACTTAAATCTGTCCGAACCAGAGTCTAGTAGACATCCCAGGTATGATAAAGTTTGAAACACAAAATCATAAATTATAATATAATAAAAATATATATAAAAAAAATTATTCAATAATGTAATCAAATCAAAAACACTGAAATTTGCTCAGTTGCAGAATAGTCGCTGTCATTAAATTTATTGTTTGATGATAAATTGTGATTCTAATTTTTTATCAGTGTTTTCTAGCTGGTCTAAAACCACTTTTGACATAAAGGGACACTTTTTGGTTGCTATGGACAATCTCCAGTTTCCAGGCAGAAAAAAAATCTTTTTATTTCCGTATATAAAATGACATGCAGGGCACTGGGCAGACCACTAGGGACAAAGGGGATGTGCATTTTATGTATACAGTACTGTAATCTGTAAGATTACAGTACTGTATGTGTTGTTTGTTTTTTAAACTTTTTTGAATTTGGTGCCGATCTCCGCTCCCGTGCGTCGGAACGTCGCAGGGAACGGAGATCAGCGGCACTCGGAACTGTGTGAATCGAGCGATCGGACGGCTCGTTCACACAGCGGGGAGACATCGCAGGATCCAGGGAAAAGGTAAGTAACTTCCCCCTGTATCCTGCAATGCAGCCCGAGTCTGGCTCGGGGTTACCGCTCCTGGCAGAAAAAACTCAACCCGAGCCAGACTCGGGTTACCGCCAAGGAGGTTAAAAAGAAAAAATGTGTCACTTTTATTCCTATTTCAAGGAATGTAAACATCCCTTGTAACAGAAAAAAAGCATGACAGGACCTCTTAAGCATGAGATCTGGGGTCAAAAAGACCTCAGATCTTATATTTACACTACAATGCAAAAAAATATTTTTATGTCATTTAATAAAAAATAAAAAAATGTCCCTTTAAGGGCTATGGGCAGAAGTGACATTATGATGTTGCTTCCGCCCTGCAATGATATGGAGTGGGGGCCATCTTCCCCTCACTCGTCTCCATGACAAGCTAGGGAGCAGACGCGATCGCCTCCGCGAGAGCGGCGGGAGGGGGGTCCCTGTCCCGCCGCCGATAAAAGTGATCTTGCGGTGAATCCCCCACAGAGACCACTTTTATCTTGAAGTGGACCGCCCGCTAAAGAAGAGGATACTGGGGTTATGGCAGCTAGCTGCTGCCATAACAACGATACTCCTCTTCAAATTAGCGATGTAAAACGATGGCGGGCGGGCGGTCCGTAAGTGGTTAAGCTATGATGATAAAACCTGGAAGCTGATTGGTTTCTATGCAGAGTTGCACCAGATTTTGCACTTTCCAGTTTTAGTAAATAACCCCCACTGTGCTTTACAGAGTACATGCTCAGTATTTACTTTAGTCACTGACTCTTCAGAGTCTATAATTTGGGCTGATTTGCTTTCCACCAATAATTATTGATTAAATCCATTCACTGACATTGTAATTTTATTTTGGGGTTCCCAACTGTCCCTGATTTTGATGGACTGTCCCTGATTCAGAACAAAGTCCCTCTGTCCTCCTCATTTGTCCCTCATTTTGGTCTGATCTATATAGTTGTATATAAAATGTACTTTTTGTATTTCAAAAAGTGTTTCCCAGTGCTAAACCTTTTATCCAATTTCTAAATAGCTGCATTTGTAGATTTCAAAAGCCAATATAAGGAATAGTAGTGGTAAAAAAAATAAATCAGTAAAATCAGTCTGTATATGCAGTAAGGCATGCTTGTTATACTCACTGTGGAACCTAATCCTCTGCATTGTGTAAAAAAGCAGTTTGATCCTGTATGCACAGATCCTCCCCTTCTTGCATTTTCGCCAAAACTGGAGTCAGGCTGCACATGCTCAGTTTGATGTGTATTGCGAGAGAGTTTTTTTCTTGGGAGAGTTCATGTGATCAGCACAGGGCCAATTAGCACTGTCCAGACAGAGGGTCAGGGGTCTTGCATCCTGAAGGGAACATCAGTGTGGTATAAAAACTCCTCCTACAATCTTTACCAGACACTGATAGAAATCACAAGACTGCTATATACTGCTGATGAGAAAAAGTATTTAGGAGTTTATATTTACAAAAATTATTGCATTTCCATGTTCTATGTGCTGTGGGAGACCAGATATAGTGAATGCAGGGTCCTGGGTTTAGTAACACTTTAACTAATTAGTTGTTTTGTATAATTCTCCTTTAACCTCCTTGGCGGTAATCCCGAGTCTGGCTCGGGTTGAGTTTTTTCTACCAGGAGCGGTAACCCCGAGCCAGACTCGGGCTTGCGTTGCAGGATACAGGGGGAAGTTACTTACCTTTTTCCCTGGATCCTGCGATGTCTCCCCACTGTGTGAGCGAGCCGTCCGCTCGCTCGATTCACACAGTGCCGAGTGCCGCTGATCTCCGTTCCCTGCGACGTTCCGACGCACGAGAGCGGAGATCGGCGCCAAATTCAAAAAAGTTTAAAAACACAAAACACATACAGTACTGTAATCTTACAGATTACAGTACTGTATACAAAAAATACACATCCCCTTTGTTCCTAGTGGTCTGCCCAGTGCCCTGCATGTCATTTTATATAATAAAAATATTTTTTTCTGCCTGGAAACTGGAGATTGTCCATAGCAACCAAAAAGTGTCCCTTTATGTCAAAAGTGGTTTTAGACCAGCTAGAAAACACAGATAATAAATTAGTATCACAATTTATCATCAAACACTAAATTTAATGACAGCGACTATTCTGCAACTGAGCAAATTTCTGTATTTTTGATTTGATTACATTATTGAATCATTTTTATATATATTTTTATTATATTATAATTTATGATTTTGTGTTTCAAAATTTATCATACCCGGGATGTCTACTAGACTCTGGTTCGGACAGATTTAAGTGAGTTATTCATAAGAATTGCATGCCTACAATATAAAAACGCCAAATTTCCATGCAAAATAATTGTACCGCTTTCAGCACAAAATTCCTCCAGGGAGGTTAAGGGGGCGCAGCGGGGATGTGTTCTTTGCCTACATATTTTTGATAATAGGTGCCCCTTGTTCTAATCTCAAAAAGTTGTGAGGTGTGGTTTATCAAATGCTGACACAATTCCTTAGAATAAAAATTAAACCTGAAAGTCCTACAGGCAGCAAAGAGACAATATATTGCCTCCATTTGTCTGTTTTAACCCCTAAGAATTTGCACCAATGCACCGTCCCTTTTCATAGATCACATTTGTCCGGTGGTAGTTCCCACCAAAAACGATAGGGAGATTTTTTCCGTCCTACGATTCAAAGCATTGTCGCCACAGGGTGGGCTCATTTACACTTGCTTTGACTTTAACACACATTAAAGTGCCTACCACTTCAACATGCTTTTTTGATGTGCTGTTGATGCTGCTTGAAGCTTGGCAAATGCCCTGTGTGTGTTGATTTTCTATTTGTTTTAAAGTGGCCCATTAGTACTCCCACTCAGCAGATCCCCAGCTAATAAGTACCCCTGTTCAGCAAATTCACTGCTAATTAGTACCCTTGTTCAGCAGATCCCCTGCTCAGTAGTACCCCCAGCTCTGCTTATGTTGATCCCCCACTCAGTAGTAACCCCCAGCTCTGCTGACCCTCTGGTTTTCTGATCCTCCTCTCTCCCTGGTCTCTGCACCATGTCCCACATGACAAGGCAAAATGCCTTGTCTTTGGTGTGCCCGGTTCACAAAACTGCATTGGCGCGGTGTAAAAAAAAGTATGCCATGTAATCCACCGTCTTGCACCGTGCAGTGGCCAATTGAACTTTATGAAATGTCTGTGTGACTTTTCAACAAAGTTTGATTTAAAAAAAAAAACCTTTGCTGCGATGCACCAAAATCTGCATATCTACAGTGCACTGATGTCGCCAGACCGCACCACATACCAGCCATAGCATTGTAACACAGTGACTGGTGTGAATAGACCCACATCTATGCATGTTGCATTTGAGCGTTTCCGCAGTGCTTTTTGCGGTGCTTGCCGCGTTTTTGGACAAGCATTTCTAACGCGATTTTGCCGCGATGTGCGTTTTGCTTTTTTTTTTTTACACTGTATATAGCTGGTTGCTAAAGAGGGGGCCGGGAAGCCGGCCGTCGTGTCCTTAACAACCGATGAGTCATCAGTTGTCAGCGGGCTTCCCGCTCAATGTAAAAAAAAAAAAAATTGCCAGCTAAAAAAAATCGAGAGAAAAAAACGGCGTGGGGTCTCCCCTCAGGTCCATACCAGACCCTTGGGTCTAGTATGGATTCGGAGGGAACCCCCATGCCAAAATGTTAAAAAAAAATGACGTGGGGGTCCCCCCAAAATCCATAACAGACCCTTATCCGAGCATGCAGTCCGGCAGGTCAGGAAAGGGAGGGGATGAGCGAGTGCCCCCCGAACCATACCAGGCCACATGCCCTAAACATGGGGGATGGGTGCTTTGGGGCAGGGGGGGCTCTGCTCATGTTGATTGGGACATGGGCCCCCCAGATCCCGGCTGCCCCATGTGAATGAGTATGGGGTACATTGTACCCCTACCCATTCACTAAAAAGCACCTTGTCCCCATGTTGATGAGGACAAGGGCCTCTTCCCGACAACCCTGGCCATTGGTTGTCAGGGTCTGCGGGCGGGGGACTTATCGGAATCTGGGAGCCCCCTTTAATAAGGGGGCCCCCAGATCCCGCCCCCCACCCTATGTGAATGAGTATGGGGTACATCGTACCCCTACCCATTCACCTGGGGAAAAAGTGTCAATAAGAAAAAAAACACACTACACTTTTTAAAGTAATTTATTAGGCAGGTCCGGGGGTCTCTTCCTACTTCGGGGGTCTCTTCCGACTTCTCCACTCTCTCCGGCCTCTTCTTCGCACCCTCCGGTGTCTTCTGCTCTTTTGCCTGCTCTTTTGCTAGCGGTTGCCCGGTCTTCTCCGTTGTCTTCTTCCTTCTTCTCTTCTTCCAATGTTGACTCAACGCTCTCTCCCGCTGTAATGCCGTGTGCGCGGTGCGCAACAACTTATATAGGTATGTTGCGGGGTCACTGGGTGATGTCATCCATTGACCCCGCCCCTTATGACGTCACAGTCCCATCATGCCCCGGGACTGTGATGTCACAAGGGGGCATGGCCTCCGGGTGACACCATCCGATTGCCACGCCCCCATCATTATTTAAGAAATGCAGGACATTGGAGCCGACATCGGAGGAGGGTCGTCGGCGGGAACGGCGGCAGAGGAAGAAGAAGAGCAGAAGAAGAAGACAGAAGAAGAGCGGAAGAAGAAGCAGGGGGAGAAGGAGAAGACTGGAGGATGAAGATTCGGAAGAAGATGGAGGAAGAACGGAGGAAGAAGCAGAGAAGAAGAAGATTTTTAACCACCTGATTACTTTGCACTTAAACCCCCCTCGTGACCAGACCAATTTTCAGCTTTCGGCACTGACGCACTTGGAATGACAATTGCGCGGTCATACAACACTGTACCCAAATTAAATTTTTACCATTTTTTCCCACAAATAGAGCTTTCTTTTGGTGGTATTTAATCACAGCTGGGGGTTTTATTTTTTGCTAAACAAATAAAAAAAATGGAAAATTGAAAAAAAAAAAAAAAATCATGTTTAATAGTTTGTTATAAAATTTTGCAAACAGGTAATTTTTCTGCTTCATTGATATGCGCTCATGAGGCGGCACTGGTGGGCACTGATAGGCTGCACTGGTGGGCACTGATAAGCTGCACTGGTGGGCATTGATAGGCTGCACTGGTGGACACTGATAGGCTGCACTGGTGGGGACAGATAAGTCGGTACTGATGGGCACAGCAAAGATGGCACTGATGGGCACGGATGGGTGGCACGGATGGGTGGCACCGATGGGCACTGATGGATGGCACTGATAGATGGCACTGATGGGCACTGATAGATGGCACTGATAGATGGCACTGATGGGCACTGATAGGTGGCACTGATGGGCACTGATAGGGGGCACTGATGAACACTGGTAGGGGACACTGATGAGCACTGGTAGGTGACACTGATGTGCAGCACTGGCACTGTGGGCACTGACAGATTGCACTGTGGGCACTGACATATGGCACTGTGGGCACTGACAGATGGCACTGTGGGCACTGACAGGTGGAGCTAGTGGGCACTTTTATTATCCAAAGGAGGGCACCATGGACCCTGGGCATATTGCAGTGAGAGGGACTGATGTCCCTCTCACTGCCGCCGGTGAACGGCTTTTTTTTTTTTCTCCTCGCGCTGTCAGCGCGAGCAGGAAAAAAAAGCCGATTACCGGCTCGGTTATTTTCACATGATCAGCTGTCATTGGCTGACAGCTGATCACGTGGTAAGGGGTTGGGATTGACCCCTTACTCGGATCTGTGATCCAGCGAGTCTCACAGACTCGCGGATCACAGAGAGTGCCGCGCGCGCCCTTCAGGGGGCGCGCAGGCAGCTCGTTGCCGGGACAACGTCAATAGACGTCGTCCCGGCACATCAGATCCGCGCTGTAGCCGTCATTTGGCTATAGCGCGGATCTAAGGTGGTTAATAAACGGACTTGTCAAAAACTGTCTACTGTATTTTTTAACACTACACTACTTTTTTTTTAGTGAATGGGTAGGGGTACAATGTACCCCATACTCATTCACATGGGGGAACCGGGATCTGGGGGGGCCCTTGTCCCCATCAAAATGGGGGCAAGGTGCTTTGGGGTGGGGGGGCAGAGCCCCCCGCCTCAAATCACCCATCCCCCCATGTTGAGGGCATGCGGCCTGGTATGGTTCAGGAGGGGGGGCGCTCGCTTTTTCCCTCCCTTTCCTGACCTGCCGGGCTGCATGCTCGGATAAGGGTCTGGTAGGGATTTTGGGGGGACCCCCCACACCATTTTTTTTTTTAAATTTTGGCATGGGGGTCCCCTTCGAATCCATACTAGACCCAAGGGCCTGGTATGGACCTGGGGGGGACCCCACGCAGTTTTTTTCCACAATTTTATTTTTTTACTCATGACTCATCGGTTGTTAAGGACGCTGCAGTCGGCTTCCCGGCCCCCTCCTTAGCAACCAGCTATATACAGTGTAAAAAAAGAAATAAAAAAAACGCTAATTGCGGCAAAATCGTGGTAAAACCATGGTAAAACTGCGGTAAAAACGCGGTACTTGTGTTTTGGATGCGGGTCCATTGAATTATATTGCATGCAAAACCCTGCATTTTGCGGGAAAAAAAGTCCCCGACCCTTTCCAAAAACTCAGAGGCACAAAAATGCATAGGAACCTATGTTAAAAAATGTCCCTGCATTTCTGCAAAATGCATCAAAAAACGCATTAGTGTTAATCAAGCCTTAAGCCTCTTACACACGATCGGATTTTCGGCAGGGAATTGTGTGATGACAAACTGTTGGCCTAAAATACAACCTTTAGTACGCTCCATCAGACAATTGTTGTCCAACTTTCTGCCAACAAATGTTGGATGGCAGGCCAACGGTCTGTTGTCAGATTTTCCAATCGTCTGTACACAAGTCCGTCACACAAAAGTTGAAAGTACAAACACGCATTCTCAGAATCAATGCTCACCAAACACGACATTAGCAGAAGGTGCCCAAAGGGTGGTGCTCAAGAGCTGAAATTCCTCGTAGTACATCCACGTTCGTGTTTGTTGGCTGACAATTGTGTACCGTTTGTATGCAAGAAAAGTTCCTGGCACACGCTCTTTGGACAAAAGTCTGACGCTTTGTTGGCCAACAATCTGATCATGTGTACCAGGATTTTGTGTGTAGTTTTTACACACTCCAGGGCCAGTATACAAGTGAAAAACACAGGAAGGACATACAGGCATACCCCACTTTTAACCTCCCTGGCGGTATGATTCTGGCTGGAATTTTGTGCTGAAAGCGGTACAATTATTTTGCATGGAAATTTGGCGTTTTTATATTGTAGGCATGCAATTCTTATGAATAACTCACTTAAATCTGTCCGAACCAGAGTCTAGTAGACATCCCGGGTATGATAAAGTTTGAAGCACAAAATCATAAATTATAATAAAATAAAAATATATATAAAAATGATTCAATAATGTAATCAAATCAAAAACACTAAAATTTGCTCAGTTGCAGAATTGTCACTGTCATTAAATTTAGTGTTTGATGATAAATTGTGATTCTGATTTATTATCGCTGTTTTCTAGCTGGTCTAAAACCCCTTTTGACATAAAGGGACACTTTTTGGTTGCTATGGACAATCTCCAGTTTCCAGGCAGAAAAAAAATCTTTTTTTATTATATAAAATGACATGCAGGGCACTGGGCAGACCACTAGGGACAAAGTGGATGTGTATTTTTTGTACACAGTACTGTAATCTGTAAGATTACAGTGCTGTATGTGTGTGTGTGTTTTTTAAACTTTTTTGAAATTTGGCGCCGATCTCCGCTCCCGTGCGTCGTAACGTCGCAGGGAACGGAGATCGGCGGCACTCGGGCACTGTGTGAATCGAGCGAGCAGTCGGCTCGCTCACACAGCGGGGAGACATCGCAGGATCCAGGGGAACAAGGTAAGTAACTTCCCCCCCTGTATCCTGCAACGCAAGCCCGAGGGCTCTGGGTTACCGCTTTTGGTAATGAAGTTCCCACCCCGAGCCAGACTCGGGAATACCGCCAGGGAGACTACGTACACAATGGGGTTTATTTACTAAAGCATGAAAGTGCAAAATCAGGCTCACTTCTGCATAGAAACCAATGAGCTTCCAGGTTTTATTACCAAAGCTTAATTGAACAACCTGGGGTTAGAAGCTCATTGGTTTATATGCAGAAGTGAGCCTGATTTTGCACTTTCTAGCTTTAGTAAATAAACCCCATTGTGTACTTAAATGTGGGGTATGCCTGTACTATGATCAGCCATAACATTATAACCACTGACAGGTAAAGTGAACAACAAAATTATCATGTTACAATAACAACAGAAAGTGGGTGGGATATATTAGGCAGCACCTGAACATGTTGTCCCTGAAGTTGTTAAAAATGGGCAAGCGTAAGGATTGAATCGACTATGAAAATGGCCAGATGACTGGGTCAGAGCAACTCCAAAACTGCATCTTGTGGAATGTTCCCAGGCTGCAGTGGCCAGGATCTATCAAAAATGGTTCAAGGAAGAAAAACTGGTGAACCAGCAACATGGGTGGCGAAGGCTCATTGATGCACGTGGGGTGCGAAGGCTGGTCTGTGTAGTCTGAGCCAATAGAAGAGCCACTGTAGCTCAAATAACTGAAAAGGTTAATGCTGGTTCTGATAGAAATGTGTCAGAACACAGTGCATCGGTGCAACCGGTGCCCATGCTGACCAGTGTCCACAGCCAAAAGAGCCTACAATGGGCATGTGAGCATCAGAACTGGACCACAGAGTAATAGAAGAAGGTGACCTGGTCTGATAAATTCAAGAATACTTTGAGGAACACAACGAGTTCAAGGTGTGCCTCCAAATTCTCCAGATCTCAAACCAATTGAGCATCTGTGGAATGTGCTGGAAAACAAGTTCGATCCATGGAGTCCCCACCTGACAACTTACAGGACTTAAAGGATCTAACTTGGTGGCAGATACCACAGCATACCTTCAGAGGTACGTGGAGTCCATTCTGGGTGGTCATAATATGGCTGATCAGTGTATGAACCCCATGCAGACTCTTAGTGGAATCTTAAACAGGATCTCAGTGATGAAAGACATCAGTGCTAACCAGTCCTCTGCCCAGTCCTCTGCCCTCTACCCCAGCACATATAATTTTGTAGCAAGCAATATGTGTTGGTCTTTTTTGGCATAGTATCTAATATGCTAAACAGCCCCTACCCTTGTTTCACTTGACAAGGAAATTATAAATAATCCAGCTGAGAAGATACCCTAAATATAGCTAGTCTCCTAACATATACTGAGAAATAAATATATCAGAAGCTGATCATCTTAAGTCATTGATTTTAATGCACTGAATGTGCTATAGGCAGTTAATTAGCAATAATATATCCTGCCGAATTCTCCTACCCCTTTATCTACTGCTGCATTTCTGGCTCTTGCATTTCAAGATCTATTATAAAAATTCTGTTCACGCTTTCTCTGTGAAACACAGGCTATCTGCAATCCCTGTGCTCTCACTGGAACCGGCTCTCTGTAAAAATGTTAAAAAAGCAGCTCTAATGATGTTTAGAGCATAGAGAAATTCTGACTGAGAAAGTAACTTGCATTGTGTTAATCTAAAAAAGGCAAGCCAACAAAGTCAATGCTTATTAATGATCATAGTGGATAAATTAGTTACATTACACACAGTACAAATACATTGCAATAAAACAATAGAAAAAAAAAGAAGAAAAGAAATGGGAAAAATCTGGGTTCAAACTGGTTGATGGCTACATTTACACATTGAGGTCCCATAAGTCTTATGGGAAGGTGCATTGGGGTGGATTTACTAAAAAGTGCAAAATCTGTTGCAGCTGTACATAGCAGCCAATCAGCTTCTACCTTCAGCTTGTTCAATTAAGGTTTGACAATAAAACCTGGAAGCTGATTGGTTTCTATGGAGAGCTGCACCAGATTTTGCACTCTGCAGTTTTAGTAAATCATCCCCAATGTGTTATGCAAAGTCAGTACATGTATATGTAGCAGCCATAACCCTCGATGGGGCGGCCTTGACTTTTGGGCTTACCGGTTACCTCCGCTTGGCTTGTTCTTCCATGTCCAGGGGTTCCCAGAGTTAGTACCCAACGACTTTGGACGCTGACACCATAAAAGTCCTTTAGAAAGGTTTTTATTTGCAGGGGTAACATCCAACAGCTAAAGTCTCATGTGGGAACAGAGGGCAAGGGTGAAGAAACTCAGGCACCTTGAACTGAAAATTAGTAGGAAGTCTATAATGCAAACCCAGAGAGTAGCCACTCGCAGCTGGGCACTTCAAAGCTGAACAAATCTCTAACCAGAGATTATGTCAGTCAGCAATTGAATTCGGAAACTTGCAAAGTCTCTGACCTTGAAGAAAAGTTGCACTCAAAGTGAACAGGAAACTTTCATCAGTACCTGGAACGTTCTCTGTCTCCTTGGCAGTACTGGGAAAGCGTGGATTCATCAGTGTCCTTAACAACCCAGCAACACGGCACTTCTTGGGATGCCAGCTTGTTGGCCCTCCTCCGAAGAGTCCTCCCCGGTCGCTTACACGAGCTGCAGTGCCCCTCGAAGTTGAGAGCGCGCCCGGACACCTTGAATCCTCCCTCAGTTACTGAGCCTCGGACCAGCCGGTTCCGAGACTCGGGAACAGATGGATCCTTGCCCCAGACTAAGCGGGTCTGTGCGGCCAATAGAACTGACCATGTTGCGGGGCGGCACACCCTCCCGTGACCGGGACCCCTTTGCGGGGCTACCCCAGTCCAGATTCAGGAACAGGCAGCTATGGCCGAACGAACCCCGAACACGTGACTCCAGCATCTTAAGTACCCTTCCCCAGACTCCTCAGTGGGGCCAAACGCACCCACTGATTGGCTCCGGGGAATGCTGGTACCTTACTGCACACATGATCAGGCAGAACCCCAACACAGCCCAGCCAAACTGATGCCAAAGTTAACCTACCCAATTAGTTCTCAGAACTCTTTTACTGTTCTTGAGAGAAAAATAACTAAATTTACACATAGCGGACACCTTGCAAAAGTGTCACCGCTACATATATTAAATGTTTTTTTGGATAGTAGTGTAAATGTATACTTACATCTGTAGAGTGATGTAATTGTAATATTTCCATGTGCTTAAATAACAGGGTTAATTTACTAAAGGCAAAAATGTTGTTCACATCGCAAAGGAATTTTCCCCAGAGCTTAACGAATGTGGTGAAATTTCACTTTGCAAGGAATCCCAAATCCTGTCCAAGTTAAAAATTGTAATTTTGCTTTCAGAAGGTTGAATGATGGAAGTCAGCAGAGCTTCACGACATTCACTAAGGAAAGATTCCCTTGCAAAGTGTACAATTAGTTTGTCACCTAATAGCAAAGTGACATATTATTTTAATAGGCCACCCCATGCTGCTGATACCTCTATCCTGCTCCCCTGCCATATTGTGTGCCTGACAGAGGAGATGTAAGAATTAGTTGGGGGGGGGGGGGTAAGGGTTAAGGATTTTACCTTAAAGCTAAAGGTTAGCTAAAAAAAAAAATAATTCTCTACTGTAGTTGCATTACTTACTGTTGGAATACATTCTTCATGTGATTTGTGCACAACTACATCAGCCAGTAGATGGCAGTGTTAATATGTTTGTAGCTGCATCTATGGTATTCTCTACAACTTTTTTCTGTAATAAAAGTTCCTGTTTCCTGTCTGCAGTTAAGCAGCAAAGTCCATGACTGTTTGTTCTGTAGGGCTATATACAGAATTCCTAACAGGTTATGGGGCCAGACATAGCCCATGCATAGCCCAGACACCTACCCAGAGAACTTAGTCATAACCAGCTACAGCGAATAGGTGCAAGATACAGCAACAAAAAGAAAACTGCCACATATTATAAGAAAATGGTCAGTAACACAGCTGCAACAAAGTGAAGAGGAGGGCTTGGAGAGCTCTAGTAAAGTTGTACCTCGTCCCGGATTGAATGGTGGGTGGGTGAGCAAGGATAGAGACAGGGGACTATAGCGGTAACAATCGAAGGAAGTAACACTTGCAACTTTTTGTAAAGAATTTTAACAACATAATTTATTATTATCCAAATTGACAGACATGTAGACAAAAGCAAAAAGTGAGCTCAATATACATAAAATATACAAAAAGAAAAAATATGAGTTGGATTGGTCCGCCAGTCAGATCGAGTCCCATGCAAACAATGGGGGGGAAAGGGGCTCAGAAGTGACTGAGGGACCAAGTGTATACAATATTGGCAGGGGTTTGATAAAAAGGGTCTATAGTGGTTATATAGATCCTGGGTACAGTGGAGCTGTTAGAGAGAGCTGACCGACATGTTTCGCCATACAATGGCTTCTTCAGGGTCAATAAGTCACTTTGTACCGGTAAGGGATGAGTCTATGAGAATATAAAAGGCAGAGAGTTAATTGTATAGCTCAATCAGGACAAATTAGTTTGGTAAGCAGGAACTCAGCAAACATGTCGCCTCAAGGCCAAATCCCCCCCCAACACACAATCACCCGGCGCTGAACCCATCAATTCCAAGGGGGGACAGCGATACGTACCCCAGAGCAGCTGGAAAACCCACTCAGGTCGCAAACATGGTCAAGTACATGTTCCCATAAGGCGAGGAACTGCCGAGGGCCTAAAGGGAGCCTGGTAAGGTATAATGGATAACAATACATATTATGGAATGGCATCACATCAAGTTGATTGCCATACATGGCTAACATAGCCTAAAAATTGCAGGAACTTACCAATATATATGGTAAAATTGATCATGTATATGGAGCGCCAGATAAAGGGGATCCTAGAAGAATCTGTATATTGTTTTGGGAAGCCACTGATGGGGCAAAGAGAGGAAAAACAAATGAAAAATGAAAAATGAAAAGACATAAAGATTTAAAAAAAAAAAAAAAAGTAGTGGAGAAATAGAAGGTCAAAAATGCATATGTAAGATGGAGAGTGAGAGAACTCACCTGGAGGTAATATGTCTGTATAGTTTGGGCTAAACGCAGAAAGCCTGAAACAGGACTGTTTGAAAAAACAACAGGTATAAGATGTAATTGGTCCAAGGATGAACGAAGACCCGTGACTATAGAAGAAACAATAAAATGTATAAATGGATTTAAAGTTTGAAGATTCAAAATATAAGCAAAAATGTGAAGGGGAAAGACTGAAGACAAAAATATCAGACCTGAAATAGCAATGATCCCAGCAAAATGGCGCTCCAATGTCCATCACCTAGAGTGGTGAGGATTGAGCAGGCTTTATAGGTCCTCCACACCTGATTGGGATCATTGCTATTTCAGGTCTGATATTTTTGTCTTCAGTCTTTCCCCTTCACATTTTTGCTTATATTTTGAATCTTCAAACTTTAAATCCATTTATACATTTTATTGTTTCTTCTATAGTCACGGGTCTTCGTTCATCCTTGGACCAATTACATCTTATACCTGTTGTTTTTTCAAACAGTCCTGTTTCAGGCTTTCTGCGTTTAGCCCAAACTATACAGACATATTACCTCCAGGTGAGTTCTCTCACTCTCCATCTTACATATGCATTTTTGACCTTCTATTTCTCCACTACTTTTTTTTTTTTTTTAATCTTTATGTCTTTTCATTTTTCATTTTTCATTTGTTTTTCCTCTCTTTGCCCCATCAGTGGCTTCCCAAAACAATATACAGATTCTTCTAGGATCCCCTTTATCTGGCGCT
This sequence comes from Lithobates sylvaticus, assembly GCA_028564925.1. NCBI lineage: Eukaryota > Metazoa > Chordata > Amphibia > Anura > Ranidae > Lithobates > Lithobates sylvaticus. The sequence continues at coordinate 127,048,935 of CM053026.1, read as the reverse complement.
CCATATACATGATCAATTTTACCATATATATTGGTAAGTTCCTGCAATTTTTAGGCTATGTTAGCCATGTATGGCAATCAACTTGATGTGATGCCATTCCATAATATGTATTGTTATCCATTATACCTTACCAGGCTCCCTTTAGGCCCTCGGCAGTTCCTCGCCTTATGGGAACATGTACTTGACCATGTTTGCGACCTGAGTGGGTTTTCCAGCTGCTCTGGGGTACGTATCGCTGTCCCCCCTTGGAATTGATGGGTTCAGCGCTGGGTGATTGTGTGTTGGGGGGGGATTTGGCCTTGAGGCGACATGTTTGCTGAGTTCCTGCTTACCAAACTAATTTGTCCTGATTGAGCTATACAATTAACTAATAACTTAATCTGCCTTTTATATTCTCATAGACTCATCCCTTACCGGTACAAAGTGACTTATTGACCCTGAAGAAGCCATTGTATGGCAAAACATGTCGGTCAGCTCTCTCTAACAGCTCCACTGTACCCAGGATCTATATAACCACTATAGACCCTTTTTATCAAACCCCTGCCAATATTGTATACACTTGGTCCCTCAGTCACTTCTGAGCCCCTTTTCCCCCCATTGTTTGCATGGGACTCGATCTGACTGGCGGACCAATCCAACTCATATTTTTTCTTTTTGTATATTTTATGTATATTGAGCTCACTTTTTGCTTTTGTCTACATGTCTGTCAATTTGGATAATAATAAATTATGTTGTGAAAATTCTTTACAAAAAGTTGCAAGTGTTACTTCCTTCGATTGTTACCGCTATAGTCCCCTGTCTCTATCCTTGCTCACCCACACAGCTGCAACAAAGGTTTAATTTGAGAATCTGACAAACCTGTGCATTTTTCCCCTTTTTTCTCGTCACCTTAAATAAGGACATGTGTGTTTCAGTGCGTTTAGGTGTGTTTCAGTGCATTTTTGATGCACTTTACCACGTTCCAGTACAGTTCAGTGCCGAAAAATGCAGCATGTTTTACTATTATTTCTGGAACTGGAACGCACTGGAACTGATCGCACTGGTGTGAACTATGCCATTGAAAACCATATAACCTATTATCCATGTGTTTTTAAATGCTTTAAAAAAAAAATGCACTGGACTGCATGTGGTATAAACGGGTTCTAAAACTAAAATGGCATTTTAGTCAAAAGACTACGACTAAAGTTAAATCGAAATTTGACGTCAACATTAATACTGGTGAGATAGGTGTCCCTGAAGAGATGAGTTTTCAGGGTTCTCCTTAAGGTGGACAGAGTGGAAGATAGCCGGACAGATTGGGGTATAGAGTTCCAGAGGATGAGAGATTATATTAGAGATGGGGTTTAAACCTATTTTAAGTTAAAGTAAGTTGCCCGGATTTTCTATTCATTCTTGGTAGACATTTGGTAGACTACAGTAGCATTGTCTTATCTTTCCACACGTATCTATGCTCTTGAATTTTTAGTTGTCAATGGACAGTGGAGTGATGTTATGGTGAAGAGTGTGCCACTGGGATCTGAAGCATATGTAATATCACTGTTCAGACCTCTCTGGTGAATAGAGCGAAGACATACTAATGTAAGTCTTAATTAAAAATTGTCATAGAATCATCAGTAACATCAAGCTGTGAAATGTGTTTCACCAATGTAAGGAATAAAACAGGAAACATATGGGTAAGAAAAGTGCTGCCAGGGAATAACATCCAGATGGTGATCAGAAGAACAGTACTGTATATGAACCTGAATGATAAGATTTCATTACTGGAAATGTATAAGATGTATGACATCTGTTATACACTGACACATATTCTAGCCAGCTCACGTGTTCCATGCCACTGCATAATACATCACCTCTTTAACTTCTTATAGGAAAATGTTCAGTAATATCATTCCTGGTATACACTTATCTCAGAGTACTACAGGCTTATAGTGAACATGGTCTTGGCATCTGTTGACTCTTCCTTTTCCAGGAACACCAACCTTAACATCTTCTTGGCATCCAAGGCTGGGAAGGGGGGTTGGGGGGTGCTAAAAAGAAATATGACTATTGTTGACTACTTGTTTTCCCACCTCCTGATGGACTTGGCGAGAGATTTGCTTCATCAGAATCTTAAATCCCGCTGACAGGCATGATGACAGCTGTTGTAAGGGATACTGTGATGTTGCTTGGGTGGAATGCCAGCATAGTGTTTGCAGTAAGTGGACAGCCAGTCGGACACACCACAGAAAAAAAAAAAGTCAATGGATACTTTTAGTGTTGTGGAATGCCTACTGGAAAGTGCATTGGTTTCACTGCTACATTTTTTTACTTAAGGTCAAAAGTTAGGTCAACTGCTCCTATTGCTCATATCTTCCACTAGTTGTTACTTTCATCATTGGATACAGGAATTCAGCACACTCTAAATAAGACGTTATGAAAACATGGAATGCTTTATGATGAGCCTCCTGCAAATATATCGCTATGCACTTCTTCAAATACTCATATTAAGTAACATTTATAAACACACACTTACACGCAAGCTGTGTTCGAAGCAAGGCAACCTTTTATCTGTTGGCTAGTCAGATACAATTTAAAGAACCGGTCCAACCCAAAATGATGGTATAGCCAACTGTTTGCTTCTTATATCTCTAGAGCAGCCTTTCTTAACCATTTTACCCCAGAGAAACCCTTAAAATTATTCTGGGGACTCAGGGAACCCCTGCTAAAACCAAATTATTGAGGTCCAATATGAAAAATGCCCCTTACAGTAATGGTCAGAATACCACCATTACAGACAGCTAAAATAGATCACTGGTTTCATATTGCTGGTTTTGCCAAGTGGTCTTGACCCTGAAACTATGCAGGGACTATCAAATGGGAGGTCAGTCAGCCACAACTCAAGGAACCCCTGGCAACCCTATGGTTTTACTGAACCCTGTTTGAGAATAGCTGCTTCAAAGAATGTCAAAGAAAAGAACTCTCAGTTGAAATTTCACACTCTTCCCCTCACTGTCATGAAGTCTGCAGCAGAACTCCCACTCATTCCACTGTAGTTTTCATAATAATAAATTTGAAAAAAGAAAAGAAAAAAAAAAACAACAAGTGTCATACTTATGGCCATAGTCATAATTTTGTAAAAAGGAAAGAAAATAGGGGAGCCAACTAATAACCAATAAAAAGTGAATGTGATTGCAGATGGTTGCTGCTCCTATTAGTAGTGAAACACTAAATACAAAAAATGTGTGAGAAAAGGGCACTACCTAGCCAATATCACAAAATAATAATAATAATAAACAATTCCAAATTCCATAAAACCATGAATGATCAAATCAATTGTGAACATTTAATACCAAAAATATAAAAATTGAAAATGAAGTCCATGAAAAAAATAATACATTTAATTACTAATGACTCGTGACAGAAAACCAAAAATAAAATCAGAGTTCTGTGTAAATAAAAAATTCCAGTCCACTTTTATAACTCCAACACTATTGTGTCTATAAAATATAATGATCCAAAAATCAAAGAAAAAACAGTGCTCTACCCAAAGTGAGATATTCAATTGCGCTCCCCAGAAACAATCAAGTGACCATCAGGCATGGATATATCAAAAAGTTCAGCTGGGATTTCGGGTGGAACGCACACCGCTTGTCAGAGAGCGGATGGATCGAACACTGTAGATCCTTGAGCTACATATGTGTTGACGCCTTACAAATACTGCATACATGTGAGTGTAATACACAACTGTTTTTAAAATTTGTTCAAATAAAAACATTATTACACAATCATCTGCCTCTCTGTGGCTCATTGGTGGAGCCGCCTTTGTAGAGCCTGTGACCTGGAAAGGAGACAGGAGATTGAGCGGATCAAGTTTGGCATACAGATCGAGTGGAAAGATTAATTTATATATATCCATACCTGATGGTCACTTGGTGGCCAAATGTTTCTGGTGAGCGCAATAGAATATCTTACTTTGGGTGGAGCACTGTTTGATTTTTGGAACACTATATTTTATAGACACAATGGTGTTGGAGTTATAAAAGTGGACTGGAATTTTTTATTTACACAGAACTCTGATTTTATTTTTGTTTTTTTGTCACGAATCATTAGTAATTTAATTTGTTATTTTTTTCATGGACTTCATTTTCAATTTTTATATTTTTGGTATTAGATGTTCACAATTGATTTGATTATTCATGGTTTTATGGAATTTGGGATTGTTTAACAGTGCTATAATTATTTTGTGATATTGGCTAGGTAGCACCCTTTTCTCACACATATTCATAATTTGTTGAACTCACAGATATCACTACCAAAATGTCAGAGGGTAAAACAACTTTACAGTGTATAAGCAGGTGCAGTCTCTTTCTCCACTGCAGGTGGTTCTCAATCGCAACAGCATTACAGAGGGAAAGAAAGTCAAGAGGAACCTAGATCCTCTATCCTTTCCTGGGTCACAAGGGCACAGCTATCTAAGTGGACGCTGGCACCCCATGTGACTTTGACGATCCTCTTGGGTCACAAAGAGTCTATTTCAGACCTTGGCTCCCATGCTTGGCGCACATTTCGAATGTTGCTAGCGTAGGGACGAGTTACCCATCTATCAGGGACAGTGCTTAGTGTCAGGAAGACATTCCTGAGGAGCAGGGTAAATGCAGGGACACGCCTTCCTGGAAGCCTCCACACTTGAGTACGGACCAGCCATTCCGCCTGACACAATAGATGCTGTCGGCGCACCTGAGACCTCCTGCTGCTACTCATTGCTTTTACATCCTAGTAGTATTGGAGAAAATAACTATAATTAGATGATATTTTGCTTTCTAAAGCACTATAGGGGGAGTTGAAAAAAAGCTTTGTGTGCCAATATGATGGCACAGGAAACCGGCGCAAATAGATGCCCCACATTAAAGAGGAGTGCCCCTTAAAAAAAAAAAAAATTAAAAGTCAGCAGCTACAAATACTGCAGCTGCTGACTTTAATAATCGGACACTTACCTGTCCCAGGGTCCATTGATTAGGGGGAACGAAGCCTCGCTCGTTCCCTGCTCCGCTCGGTGGCGCCGGCATTCTTACTGTGGGCACCCGGCTGTGGCTTCACAGCCGGGCACCGACTGCACATGCACAAGCGACGCCGTGATTGGCCGCGCAGTCATCTGAGACCTGTCACGTGTCCCAGATGACTGACAGGAGAGAGGGAGCCCTTCGTGCGCCGAGGGGAAGTGATGTCACTTAGCCCGGGCACTGAAGGAGGCAGACTACGAGGGACCCCCTAGCAACAGGCATTTAGAGGTGAGTTAAAAAAAATTTGGGGGGAAACACCACTTTAACAAAGCAGATAAGTCTGTTTTAGGCCTATCTGCACTACCCATGCTAGTTTCTATTTTAGAGTGAAACAGAAAGTGGCTCAGGTTCAGCACCTAGTTAAAAAAAGGATCACAACAAAAAAAGACCAGATTGGGCCTGGCATACAGGACAAGAATTGTCTTCGGTAACTGGGGGTGGGGGGCAGCTCACGTGCCTTTCTCTGCCCATACTATAAACACACTAGATCCTGCCTGACCCGCACATAGGCAGGAAAAACTCTGCCGCTGGTAGAGGGAGCTAGAACAAGAAGCTCCAGCTCTCCTGCACTATATGCTGTGGCTGTAACAGACACAGCATAGAGAACTGAGCAGGTCACTAATATTTAGCAAAGCACCTTGCACCCCCTTTGTGAATTAGAAGGGGCTCCTAATCTATTTTTTTTTCTTTTTTGAAAATTATTTTTATTAAAATTTTCATAATAAAATTACAAAAGTAGAAACATTCCATAGTCAGCACTACAATGCATCAGCACCAGTGAACAATGCAGCTCCCATACAATAGTTTAGACAGACTTTAGAGAATTGAATACAGAGCATATATTAAGCACTTGCAGCTTCCAATCATTAAACCCCAAGAACACAAATTGTGACTGTACCAGGTGCTCACCAAGGCCCTTAGATATTCAGCACTCTGCCCACAGTATGAACTTTTAACCTACTAACAAGCAATCTAAAGCTGTGGGATTGTCATTAATCCAACCACCCCACACCTTATCAAATGTAGATGGTACCCCTCTACTAGTATAGGTAGCTTTGTACAAGGGTAAGGTATTATTAACGCCAGGCCATGATGGTAGGGGGCCACCGGTTTCAGAATTATTATTTTACGTGCATAAAACAAGAGTAGGGTAAGTAGTACGCATCGCCTTTTTGAATACTAACGGGTTTACCAGGCCCAATAAACAAATTTCTATAGAAGATTTAATGTTAATCGTCATGACCAACTTGACACAATCCATAACTTCTGACCAGAACTGTTGGATGGGTGTGCAATTCCAGAAAATGTGCATAAAATCCACCCCACTCCTAATCTCATTTTAGAGGAGTGGCACAAACTTTAAGACCACGTCATCCTTTGTTAAAGCGGAACTAAACCCTCCTGTCTTTTTCAGCCAAGGAAGCTGCCATTTTAGCCTCTGTTTGATCTGCAACTGCCATAATGCTGAATATATGATCAGTTATGACACCAGCCATTTGATGGTTTGACAGTTTGGTTGAGAGCACAACCGATGTGACAGTAGAATGTAACTGTCTTTTGAAACCAATACATTGATTGGTTTAGTTCCGATTTAATTACCTCTTGAATCATAAACAGTCACCCTGTGTTTTTTCTTAAAAAAATACTGCTTTTGCCTTTTTATATCAGGTGTTGCATCACAGTGCTGTTGATCTGATTCAGCTTCTTTCAGCCACTTCCTGTATACATGCATGCACTTCAGCAGTGGCTAAATGCTATTGCTCTGCATTGGCTTCCTAATAGTGACAGAAGTGGAAAATGCCTGTTCAGTGGACATTTCTAGTCCCCATCAGAAACACATGTACCAGGGTGACAATTCAGGAGAGCAATAGGGAGACAGGGACAGATCATTTTCACTCCACAACAGGAAGTGCCTGGACAAGGACCATTATGCTCCATTAAGCTATAGATTTGAAAATATTAAATTGAAAATTACATTAAAATGTTAAAGATTACATGAAATTTTAGTTATTGAATGTACATCTACTTTAAGGGTATACTGGAAGGAACATATTAAAGTGAGACGAAAACTCAAGCTTTACATTTTCTTCATATATAAAGAGGGAGGAGAGGGTTTCCGAAAGGTAAGGACATTGTAGACTAGAAGACAGATGATCCAATAGTGCTGTTGTTCAAGGTCACATGACATGACTTTTCGTGTCATGTGACCATGAACCACAGCACTATTGGAAAAAGTCATGTTAGATCATGTAAATTGGTGCAGCTCTGGAAAAGCAACTATATGGGTATCTTTATAAAGGAATAGCTTGCAAATTAGCTAAGTTTCTTTTCAGACTGGCTGTCTCTAATAAAACTCTGTTTGAGACCTAGAGGCCCAGGAGGAAGATGGGAGGAGTCTCTTCTCTGATTCATTTAGCTGTGTGTATAATCAGAGCTTCAACTACTGAACTCTGTAAGCAACAGGTTTGTTTTCAAAGATGTTGAGCTTAATTGCATGTTAAAAGAAGCCTAATGCTCCACATGCTGGCTGAAAAATGTAAATGCAAATATTCACATGCACTATTTCAGTAAAACTCTTTTATTTGACTAAAAAAAATGGAAACCATATTTGTAATTTTTTTTACTCCAGGAGATGCTAAGTGAAGAAAGGATATGTAAAAACACCCTACTTTCACGTTAACGTACTTGTGGCTGCTTCTGCTCCTCAGTTTGTTGTAACCAAAGTAGGAGTATGATATGGCCATTTTTCATACAAGGGGCAAAAAACAAAGTTAATTAACATTTTACAGTTGGGATTTAACAATTACATAGTTGCATAGTTAGGTTGAAAAAAGACACAAGTCCATCTAGTTCAATCATAAAAAAAAAAAAAAAAAAATTATCATACAATCCCATATACCCAATCCTATACCCACAGTTGATCCAGAGGAAGGCAAAAAAAACAGAAAAGCAGGATCCAATTTTCTACAGCAGGGGGAAAAAATCCTTAATGATCCCAGAGAGGCAATCTGATTTTCCCTGGATCAACTTTACCTATAAATGTTAGTACCCAGTTATATTATGTACATTTAGGAATGAATCCAGGCGTTTCTTAAAGCAATCTACTGAGCTGGCCAGAATCACCTCTGGAGGGAGTCTATTCCACATTTTCACAGCTCTACATTTTTCAAAGACCATGTTTTTACAGCATTTTGTGTAACTGGAGCCAGTAATAAAGGCGGCAGGTTCTTTAAAGCAGCATCGGTCAGCAAACTACAAGTTACTCTTTTTTTAGAGACAGCATCCTGATGACATTCACAAAGTCACAGATATACCTGTAAATTGTCAATAGAAGTCAGACTGCTGATTCAAGGTTAGGCATAAATTTCATGCTTGATGGATCCATCACTGATGTTGCTGATTTTTTCATCCTAACTGCTGATACCAAGTACACCTACTGATAGGAAAGAGTTTAAACAGATCTGCCTGGTACTTGAGCGCAAGCTGAAATAGTTGGAAAACTGCACCGAATTTTCTACTTTCACATAGCAAAGAAAGTTGGATTGTAGTGAATACTGATGTTTTCTTTGCACTTCAGGCTCTCTTTCATATGCTAAAATAAATTTGATGGACTTCTGTCAAAGGTATGTGTGTATATGAAGGTTTATTAAAATCTAAATGAACCCACAGACAAAATGTAATACATTGAAGTGTACAAGTACTGGATTATTTTGTTTTGTTTAATCATTTATTTTTACGTTCACCTGGTAATCCTGCCAGTAGCACACTTTCTCTCCCAGGATGATAACACTCACTCATTGTACTGTATTTATGGAGTAGTGTTGTCATCCTCGGTCAGAAAGTGTGATAAGACTACAGGACGCCTTCTCCCTCTTCATTTATTTAAAATGGGGGTGACAACACTTATGCCCCATACACTCGATCGGACATTGATCGGACATTCCGACAACAAAATCCATGGATTTTTTCAGACTGATGTTGGCTCAAACTTGTCTTGCATACACACAGTCACACAAATCTTGTCGAAAATTCAGAATGTCAAGAACGCGGTGATGTGCCGATATAAATTAAGTTTTCACATACGACGAGCCGAGAAAAATTAAGTTCAATAGCCAGTGCGGCTCTTCTGCTTGATTCCGAGCATGTGTGGAACTTTGTGAGTCGGAATTGTGTACACACGATTCGAATTTACGACAACGGATAATGCTGTCGGAAAATTTGAGATCCAGATCTCAAATTTTGTGTGACGGAAATTCCGATGGAAAATGTCCGATGGAGCCTACACATGGTCGAATTTCCGACAACAAGCTCCCATCCAACATTTTCCGTTGGAAAATTTGACCGTGTGTACGGGGCATATCTCATTTTATTTGTTTGTTTTTTAATTCACGGTGGTGCTGAAAAACTAAAACAGAAAGAAAAGTTAAGTGATCAAAAACCGTGCATGTGAAACACACACTAAAAAGTGCACTTACGAGTGTGCTTTGTCCACCCCCTGAAGGGGTAGGACCTCTACCCTGATCCCCCAGTGCACAAGGCTCCTGACAGGAACATGGTCCGCCTAGTCAGAAGGCCTGGCAGACCCCTCTCCTCGTAGCCAGCAGAAGCCGACCACTGAGTACTAAGTCGAGGGGCTCTCCCAAAGAGTGTCCCCCTTCCCCCAGGGTCAGAGGAGGAAGGAGCCTGAGGCCACACATTCTCCCCCTAGATATCAGGGCAAGCCCGAGGACTCTCACCCTCCATCCTAGTCAGAGAAATAACACACACAAAAGTGAAAGATGCGAAAACCTGAGGAGAAAATAAATAAATTAATAATTAAGTAACCGTGCAATGTGCACTGGTCTGACCCAGATGCCTGGTAACAAAAGTTTCCCCGGACTTAGAAAAAAGGCCCAGCCCTAAAAGACGCAGTGTAGAAAAAAGTATTTGTTACTGTGACCATGTGCCGCTGGACACTGTGGGGTCCCACACCCAAGTGTTGCTAAGAGCACCCCTAGGGCGACCACTCCCAGGGGGCACAGACACCGTGGAGTCTCTGCTTTCCCAGGCCAGGGCCAGACAAGGTTCTTCTGTAGCCCCTTCGTAGCCTTCTTGTCTGCATGCATGCACTCCAGCAACTGCTGCTTGGCCTTTTTCAGGGTGGGTTTCTTGATGGTGATTTCAGTAGGCCATGCTTGAGTAGGGAGTGTTGAAACAGACACTTTTAGTCCCCCTCAGATGCCCACATGACAACACAGGAGCACATCTAGCAGACAATGAAGGGAGTCTTGTCACCCTATGACAGGAAGTGTCTGAACAATGGCCTTTATGGCAAGATCACCAGGTATTTATTTTAAACAAAAGCTGCAGATTTAAAATAATTGATAACAAATTTTGAACTCATATTAACATGTTAAAGCTTATATGAGAGTTCAGTGATTGGATTTACATGTACTTTAATCTACAAGGAGGCCAGGCTGCATCATGATTTTGCAGCCAACTCTGATTGAAATAAGGAACTCATTTACTTGCTTCTATTCAAGATTGTCTACATTTGTATTCTCTTTTGTTCTCTGTTAATGTCTTTTGGCACATTTTAACACATTCCTTTTTATGTTTGATACTCATTTTTTAAAGATTTATCTTCTTCGTTTGAGATTATATGCTTTATTAAGATAACGAAGAATGATCATACTTTTGCTTTCCTCCTATGTAGCTTTTTTTTTCACCTTCCTTTACAAATGCAAAAATCTGATTACTGATTACTGCCAATGAAAAATAATATTTCCTACAACTTTATTCGCCACTGAATCAAAGTTACAAAAATTTAAAAACAGCTAGAAAAAGCTGATCAGAAAGAAAATATTACATTAAAAAATAATATAGCATATACAATTGTGACACAAGCTATATTGTAATTTATTGTTATTAAAAAACATCTTCCTTTTCAATCTGCAGTAATGTAATATTCTGTAAAATTCAGTGCAATATCGCAACCTAGATTTGTCCCAAACACAAATTGTATACTGAATCCCCCCCCCCAGAGATGTAATTGCCTGGTTGTGTGATTGGCTCATTTAATTTACCAGAAATCTGTACTAAGATATAAGAGAGGATTGTTTTTTCTCAATAAAAGTGGAGTTACTCTTTAAACACACATGGCTCTGTAAACCTCATATGTATATGATTTTCTATATGCTCTTTTGTAGATGCGCAAAGCAAACCCCACTGCACTCATTTTACTTGTTGTTAGAATTTAAAGATTTATATGTTGTTTTTTTTTGGTGGTTGCACTGGATCAATTATTTTTCCCCACACTGTATGGATCATTCATTTATATAGCCACACTATATAGATCATTTATTTATGAACATAGCACATTTATTCAGGTTGTTGTCTTAGCAAACCCAGATTGTATCCTGATGTGCACTGGGTATGTTGCCAGGATAAGTCATCATGCAAAACCTTGTGCAATAAACACATTCCTTAAAATTCATAAAGAGTATAGCAGAAATTCCTTAGAATTCCATCACACCTCGGCACCACTGATGTCATTCTGCTTGCAACACTCTGGGCAGTGATGTATTTTGGTTTTGTGCTGCCCTAGGCAAGACTAAAAACAGGTGCCAGTCCCCCCCCCCCCCCCCTATCTAAATTTGTCCCACCCCTGCTGCTTTATAATTGCACGCGCTCGTGAAACGGCGACAAACAATGTAAATTTTACTATCCATAGACAATGCTTTAAAAGCCTTTACAGGTTACCACATTAGATTTACAGAGGAGGTTTGGTGTTAGAATTACTGCCCATGATCTGACGTTTGCGGTGATACCTCACATGTGTGTGACGATCGTTGTTTGTGTGCGTGCGGGACTGAAAAGCGCTTTCGCCTTTGTGTGCAAGCACAGGAGGACAGGGGCACTTTTCTATTTTTTTTATTATCATTAATAATTGATTTTATTTTATTTGTATTTATTTTTTTACACTGTTGCTTTGATTTTTTTTGAAAACTTTTTTTATCACTTTTATCGCTCTCACAAGAAATGTAAACATTCTTGTGACAGCAATAGGCAGTGACAGGATCTCTTTACGGAGAGATCTGGGGTCTATAAGACCCCAAATCCTATGTACCAATTTTTTATCTATGTATATGAATAAAACTTTATATTTTTCTATATATTTGTATATGTGAGTTACCCTTAAAGTCCCAACATACATACCCTCTTTGCTTAGTACAGGACAACTATGCACTCCACAAATCTGGTCTTTATGGAAGAGTGGCAAGCCATTGTTGAAAGAAAGCCATAAGAAGTCCCGTTTGCAGTTTGTGAGAAGCTATGTGGGGGACACAGCAAACATGTGCAAGAAGGTGCTCTGGTCAGATGACACCAACATTTTACTTTTTGGCCTAAAAGTTAAATGCTATCTGTTGTGGAAAACTAACACTGCACATCATCCTAAACACACCATCCCCACCATAAAATATGGTGGTAACAGTATCATGTTGTGGGGATGCTTTTCTTCAGCAGGGACAGGGAAGCTGGTCAAATTTGATGGGAAGGTGGATGGAGCCAAATAGAGGTTAATCTTAGAAGAAAACATGTTAAAGTCTGCAAAAGACTTGAGACAGGGGCAGAGGTTCACCTTCCAGCAGGACAACAACCCTAAACATACAGCCAGAGCCACAATGGAATGGTTTAGATCAAAGCATATTCATGTGTTATGCCGCGTACACACGGTCGGAATTCTCGTCGGAAAAAGCTCTGATGGTTTTCCCGTCGGAATTCCGACGGAATTTCGCTCAAACTGTCTTGCCTACACACGGTCACACCAAATTCCGCCGGTCAATAACACCACACCTTAAAAAACGTTCGACTGCACTATTTTTTTCCTTCTTCAGGGAAAGAGATGGGTGCATATGTATAGAATCATCATAAGTATAAAATAAATATATGTAGCAATGGTATGCTCCAATAAACAATCAAGCACATCAAGACCAAACAGGGTGGTGCCAGGTCCCCAGGTTCCCGCACATACAAGGACCATACATAAATAAGGGATGTATATATATTACCCACAAAAACAGGGAATGTTGTTCACCAGGTCATCAGACATGTGTACTAGTTGGTAGAAAGTTGCCACTGGGTGGCACATTCTGCCTTAAAAGTCCCAATTGGGGTAATAATTTTCTACAATTAAGCTGGAAAAGACATACCCAAAAAGACTTGCAGCTGCAAAAGGTGGTTCTACAAAGTATTAACTCAGGAGGACTGAATACAAATACACGCCACACTTTTCAGATATTTATCTGTCAAAAATGTTGAAAACCATTTATCATTTTCCTTCCACTTCACAATTATGTATTGAAATGTTTCCAGCTTAACGAGAAAGGCAAGGTAGCGCTATTATTTGGAAATCTAGTAATTGGCGAATCCTTATTGCCTGGGAAACAACTAGAAAAAATCTATCTACCTATCTATATATCTATCTATCTACCGTATTTATCGGCGTATAACACGCACTTTTTCCCCCTTAAAATCGGGGGAAAGTAGTGGGTGCGTGTTATACGCTGATACCCCCCAAAAAAGGTCGAAAAATAGCGAGCGCCGACGAAAAAGACAGAATTGCAGCCGAAAAAAAAACGAAGCGCCGCCGGAAAAGATCGAGCCAACTGTTCGGCTCCGCTCGTAGTCCAGCCTCCCTGCATTTGCTCCGGAAACAGCAGGGAGGCGGGACCGCGAGCGGAGCCGAACAGTCGGCTCGGTCTTTTCCGGCGGCGATTCGGTCTTTTTCGGCAGCGCTTCGGTCTTTTTCGGCGGTGCACGCGCGGTCTGTCTCGGCGGCGGGAAATTTAAACGCGGGCAAGGCTGCAAATGACGCTGGCAAGCTACAATGACACTGGTCAAGCCACAATGACACTGGGCAAGCTACAATGGCACTGGGCAAGCTACAATGACACTGGGCAAGCTACAATGACGCTGGCAAGCTACAATGACACTGGGCAAGCTACAATGACACTGGGCAAGCTACAATGACACTGGGCAAGCTGCAAATGACGCTGGGCAAGGCTGCAAATGACGCTGGGCAAGGCTGCAAATGACGCTGGGCAAGCTGCAAATGACGCTTAAATGTAAGTTTTTTTTTCCCCTAAACTTCCCTCCTAAAACTTTTTTTCCTTAAAATGCCCTCCTAAACTTGGGGTGCGTGTTATACGCCGGTGTGTGTTATACACCGATAAATACGGTATTTATCTAGGCCCATTTTACATTGGCATTGTCCGCCAGCAGATCCGCCCACTCAGCAGGGGATCTCTCCACTGATCCCCGCTGAGCAGGTGGATGACAGGTAAGTGTTCGCTCCACTGATGCAGAGCTGACAGGTGGACCGATCAGTCCGTCAGTGTGAAAGACGACTAATAAGGGTGACAACACTGTTTCTCCATAGCTACAGTACAGTTAGTAGGCATTGTGGCCCTAAGTCAGGGAGTGAATTACTGGCAAGATTACTAGGAGAGAACAAAACACTTTAATTGTCATGTACCATTCCACATTGCATACATTTTTATAAAAGAATTCATGAAGCATTGGAATTTTGTTTTTTTAACACACCAGACAATTTTAGAACTAAAGTTAAACAATCGTTTTATAGGTTTAAAAAAAGGCTTCTTATTGAGTCTGAAATTGTTTTAGGCAGTTATGTGCTGAAAAAATATAAAAGCCATGTTACAATAATATTTGAAACAACAACAACAAAAAAAAAACTGCCATTTCCTTTAAAAGGTGTTTTAAAAGCACTTTCAATCTTCACTCCAATTAAATATTTCAGAATATTTCATTTGCAGGTGAGAAAAATGTGTACTTACAGTTGCTAGTTTTACGAAATTGTCAGGTGTATCTCAGGACGACAAAGAGCTGAAGAGCACTGATCAAGATTACAGTCATGCATTAGGTCTCGTACACAATATGCATTGGCATTTAAAGTAATTCAGAAATACAGTGCCTTGCTAAAGTATTCACCCCCCTTGGCTTTTTACCTATTTTGTAACACTACAGCCTTTAGTTCAATGTTTTTTTTAATCAGAATTATATGTGATGGATTAGAATACAATAGTCTAAATTGGTGAAGTCAAATTTGAAAAATATATACATAAAACTATTTTTCAGAAATAAAAAACTGATAATTGGAATCTACGTATAGGTATTCACCCACTTTGTTATGAAGCCCATAAAAAGCTCTGGTGCAACCAATTACCTTCAGAAGTCACATAATTAGTGAAATGATGTCCACCTTGTGTGCAATCTAAGTGTCACATGATCTGTCATTACATACACACACACACACACACCTTTTTGAAAGGCCCCAGAGGCCGCAACACCTAAGCAAGAGGCACCACTAACCCAACACTGCCATGCAGACCAAGGAACTCTCCAAACAAGTAAGGGACAATATTGTTAAAAAGTACAAGTCAGGGTTAGGTTATCAAAAAATATCCACATCTTTGATGATCCCTAGGAGCACCATCAAATCTATCATAACCAAATGTATAGAACATGGCACAACAGCAAACCTGCCAAGAGACGGCCGCACACCAAAACTCACGGACCGGGCAATGAGGGCATTAATCAGAGAGGCAGTACAGGGACCTAAGGTAACCCTGGAGGAGCTGCAGAGTTCCACAGCAGAGACTGGAGTATCTGTACATAGGACGACAATAAGCCGTACTCACCATATAGTTAGGCTTTATGGCAGAGTGGCCAGAAAAAAGCCATTACTTTCAGCAAAAAACAAAATGTCACGTTTTGAGTTTGCGAAAAAGCATGTGGGAGACTCCCAAAATGTATGGAGGAAGGTGCTCCGGTCTGATGAGACTAAAATTTAACTTTTTGGCCATCAAAGAAAACGCTATGTCTGGCACAAACCCAACACATCACATCACCCAAAGAACATCATCCCCCACTGTGAAACAAGGTGGTGTCAGCATCATGCTGTGGGGAAGTTTTTCAGCAATAGGGACTGGGAAACTGGTCAGAGTTGAGGGAAAGATGGATGGTGTTAAATACAGGGATATTCTTGAGCAAAACCTGTACCACTCTGTGTGTGTGATTTGAGGCTAGGACGGAGGTTCACCTTCCAGCAGGACAATGATCCCAAACACACTGCTAAAGCAACACTTAAGTGGTTTAACTGCTTCCCGACCGCCTAACGACGATATACGTCGGGAAAATGGCACGGGCAGGCAGAATCACGTACCTGTGCGTGATCGTGCATGTGCCTGCCTGTGGGTCGCGCGCGTGCCGCTAGCGGCGCGCGCGCGACCCGGTCGGGAGCTCCGTGACCCCGGCCGTGGGACCAGCGGACCCGATCGCCGCTGGTGTCCGCTCGGGTTACGGAGCTGAAGAACGGGGAGAGCTTTGTGTAAACAAACCTCTCCCCGCGCTTCCTACACTGACTGTCAGTGATCGGCGGTTCCCTGTCATCGGGAACGCCGATCAATGACGTCACACGTACAGCCATGCCCCCCTACAGTAAAATGAACACAACACGTCACACTGACTCCTCCCCGCCCCCTAGTGGTTAACCCCTTCACTACAACTGTCATTTACATAGGAATCATTGCTATTTAAATAGCACTGATTTCTATATAAATGACAAATGTCCCAAAAATGTGTCAAAAATGTCCGATGTGTCTGCCATAATGTCGCAGTCACAATAAAAATCGCTGATCGCCGCCATTACTAGTAAAAAAAAAAATATTAATAAAAATGCTATAAAACTATCCCCTACTTTGTAAACGCTATAACTTTTGCGCAAACCAATCAATAATCGCTAATTGCAATTTTTTTTACCAAAAATATGTAGAAGAATACGTATCGGCTGAAACTGAGGAAAAAAAATGTTTTTTTATATATTTTTTTTGGGGATATTTATTATAGCAAAAAGTAAAAAATATTGCATTTTTTTCAAAATTGTCGCTCTATGTTTTTTTTTATTTGTGGGAAAAAAATGACGCCAATTTTGTTTGGGAGCCACGTCGCACGACCGCGCAATTGTCAGTTAAAGCGACGCAGTGCCGAATCGCAAAAAGGGGCCTGGTCCTTTGGCTGCCAATTGGTCCGGGGCTGAAGTGGTTAAAAGGAAACATGTAAATGAGTTGGAATGGCCTAGTCAAAGCCCAGACCTCAATCCAATGGAAAATCTGTGATCAGACTTAAAGCGGAGCTCCACCCGCACCAAAAATATTAAAAGTCAGCAGCTGCAAATACTGCAGCTGCTGACTTTTAATAAATGGACACTTACCTGTTCCAGGTTCCAGCGGTGTCGGCAGAATGTGACGAGCGACCGCTCGTCTCTCGGCTGCCCCGCTGCCATCCTCTGTCAGGGAATCAGGAAGTGAAGATGCAACATCTTCACTGCCCGGTTCCCTACTGCACATGCGCGAGTCACGCTGCGCGTCTCTATTGGTCCCCGTTTTGTCCTGGGAACTGTGTTTCCCAAGACACACAACGGGGCATCTCCGGATATCTCGTCCGGAAGTGGGTGCAGATACCTGTATTATACAGGTATCTGCACCCCCCTCCCCCCTGAAAGGTGCCAATTGTGGCACCGGAGGGGGGGGGGAATCCGATAAGCGGAAGTTACACTTTAGGGTGGAGCTCCGCTTTAAAGATTGCTGTTCACAAGCGCAAACCATCCAACTTGAAGGAGCTGGAGCAGTTTTGCAAGGAGGAATGAGCAAAAATCCCAGTGGTAAGATGTGGCAAGCTCATAAAGACTTATCCAAAGCAACTTGGAGCTGTAATAGCAACAAAAGATGCATCTACAAAGTATTGACTTTAGGGGGGTGAATAGTTATGCACATTGACTTTTTCTGTTATTTTGTCCTATTTGTTGTTTGCTTCACAATTGAAAAAAAAAACACATCTTCAAAGTTGTGGGCTTGTTCTGTAAATTAAATGAAGCAAATCCTCAAACAATCCATGTTGTGAGGCAACAAAACACGAAAAATGCCAAGGGGGTGAATACTTTTGCAAGGCACTGTATTTTAAGCTTAACAAGCATGGCAAGATAGAGCTGTTATTTGGAAAAGTAATAATGGCAAGCCCGGGAAATGCCTTGTTGCCTGGTAAATGTGTAGAAAAACATAGAAAAGCTATCTATCTATCTATCTAATCTATCTATCTATCTATCTATCTATCTATCTATCTATCTATCTATCTATCTATCTATATATCTATCTATCTATCTTATCTGTCCATCTATAGCAAGGGTCTCAAACTGGCGACCCTCCAGCTGTTGCGAAACTACAAGTTCCATGAGGCTTTATAAGGCTGACAGTTAAAAGCATGACTCCCTCAGGCAGAGGCATGATGGGATTTGAGACCCCTGATCTACAGTATCTATCTACTGTATTTATCTGTCTACAGTATCTATCTATCTATTAGATCACATCAATATGTGAGAATACAAAATTCAGAAAAATACAATGCTTATTAATAGAAAGTATGCATGCTTTGCTTTTAACCTGTGTTGGTTCAGTAAAGAAGTGTAACATTTTTGCTGCCTTAGTTGTCAGTAAAACCACAAGGGAGTTTAGTTTCCTGACACACCCCTCACATTCTGTGCTTTCACATTGACCGCTCAGCAGCTGGATATTTCTGCAAAAGCATAGAGGGGTATGCTTTCAGCGGGATTGATAAACATGTTTTTCTTGGAAGTTTGAGGTTGATCCAATGGAAACAAACCTAGCCAACGCTTTACATGTTATCCTCATACACACGTGAACTATATGTCAATCTGTTAGCATGCTGGTTTACAGAAATTTTCACAAGCTTTGTACTATGTCAATTTTTTTTTAAACAACTAGCTCAAAATGAAATCAGGTTTACTTGGCTTGATAACATTGTATACATTTTAATAAGAAAAGAATATAAGAATTAATGGAGAATTGCTATTATTTTTTTTATCACATCATAGGTTTAAAATACAATTTTAGAACAAAAGTAAAAAAAAATAAACTTTTTGTAAGTTTAAAAAGTTGCATATTATTAAGTCTGAAATTTGTTTTAGCCAGTTATGTTAAAAAAAAAATAAGTGACATTTCTCTAAAAGGTGTTTTAAAAGCACGTTCAATCTTCATTGTAATCAAATATTTCAGAATATGTGTAATATCATTTGCAGGTGAGAAAAAGATGTACTTATCGAACAGTTGCCAGTTTTACATCAATAAAGTTGTCAAGTGGATCCCTGGATGACAAAGGGACGAGGAGCACCAGTCAAGATTACAGTCATACATTAGGTCTCATACACAATATGCATTGGAAATTAAAGTGATTCATTTTACAAGTCATTTGCTGTTCTGGGCTAGTTAATGAGATCTGAAAATTATTTTCTAAAAGTTCACTTTCCTTCAAAATCGAGTAAAAATGTAAGTTCAGAAAATGGGACTTGTGAGTCCAGTTCACTTGCACATTCAAAATGTTAATTAGGCTAAAACGACTTTTCTATTCTGTAACATCTTCATGGTATACTCATTTATTTGAGTTCTCTATTAACATTCTTGTGAATTTGTTGCAATAGTGGGGTCCTCCTCCTCATATAGCAGTAGTATATAGTGACACATGCAAGATAGCAGTCAGAATCCCTAGACTTCAGTACAGTACCTATTGCTCCAGATGTAACAGCTTGTATTTCTGTAACATTTTTTCAGGAGCTAGCATGTTGACTGCAATATCTCCTGTGACTAATATGCCCACCAGATTACCACTGTACCTAACATACCTGTTTCCTTACCATCCATATCTAACATACCACCTAATTACCTCCTGTACCTAAAATGCCCCATGCATTACCTCCTATACTTAACATGCCCCTACATTACCTCCTGTACCTTGTATACCACCACAATAACTCATGTACCTATCATTCCCACCAAAATACCTCTTGTACCTAACATTCCACTGAATTTCCTCCTGTACCTAACATGCCCGTCACATTACCTCTTGTACCTAATATGCTCCCCATATTACCTCCTGTACCCAGCATGCCCACTGTATGTCCACTTTCTGTACCTAAATGCCCACTACATTAATAATTTTACCTATCATGCCCACTAAATAACCTCCTTTTTCTAACATGCCACTGCATTATTTCCTGCATTCTAACATGCTCATCACATTACCTCCTGTACCTAACTTACTCCTGCATTGCCAACTGTAATTAACATGCCACCATATTACCTTCTGCACCTAACATACCCACCACATTACCTCTTGTACCTAACATGCCCACCACAGTACCTCCTCTACCCAAGCAGCCAGAAATTCTTAGTCTAAAGTCTTTATCAGTTAGCATTGTTCTAACTCTTTCTCTGTGTCTGTAGAACACCTCCTCTGTATGTTACTGGGAAGAGAAAAGGGGAGTTGTTCTTTAGTCCTGTCTGAGGTTGGAAACGCTGCTTCAACTTATGTAGAGTACAGTGACTGTACATAACATACTTCCGCATTATACCCTGTACCTAACATGCTCCCAGCATTACCTCCTGTTCCCAACATGCCCACAGCATTACTTCCTGTACTTTTCATGCTCCTGCATTACTTCCTGTGTTTAATATCCCCCCCTCCCCAATTACCTCCTATACCCAACACACCCTCCGTAATAACACCTGTACCTAACATACCCTCTGCATTACCTCCTGTGTTTAACATTAACATGCCCACCACATTATCTCTAGTACCCAATATACTTACCGCATTACCTCCTGTACCTAAAATGCCCAGCTACATTACCTCCTGTATCTAACATGCCCATCGCATTAACTTCTGTACCCAACATGTCCACCACATTACTTCTTGCACCTTATATGCCCACTGCATTTCCTACTGTACCATCATGCCACAACATTACCTTCTTATCTAACATGCCATTGCATTACCTTCTATATCTAACATGTCCACCACATTACTACTTTTATCTAACATACTTCTGCATAGCCTACTGTATATAATATGCCCCCTGCATTACCGCCTGTAGCTAACATGCTACCACATTACCTCCTGTAACTAAACTGCTAGAAACCGACTAAACCCAGTTGTGTTATCCTTGAGAATAAATTACATTACAGTACATGCCGTTAGAGAGGCCAGGGGTAGCTCTTTTACCACTTGTTAAAAATATTTAAATGTTTTAATGTCCATAGTCTGGGCACAGGTGTACTATGAGTATAACTTTGTTACTGGCACCTGATTTTCCCTGAAATCATAATTACTATAATGCGGCGTACACACGTGTGGACTTTTCCCGGCGGACCTAGTCCAGCGGACAATCCGCCGGACTTCCAGCTGGCTTCGCCGGACTTTCCGAGCGTGTAACTTGCCCACACACGCGCGGACTTGGCATGGATTTAAAGGGACTCCCTACGCCGTGCGCCCCCCCCACCCCAAAGCACATGTTGATGAGGACAAGGGCCCTCCCGACAACCCTGGCCGTTGGTTGTCGGGGTCTGCGGGCGGGGGCTTATCGGAATCTGGGAGCCCCCTTTTATAAGGGGGCCCTCAGATCCCGGCCCCCCACCCTATGTGAATGAGTATGGGGTACGATGTATCCCTACCCATTCACCTAAGGTGTAAAATGTAAAGTAAAAAAACAACACTTTTGAAAAAATTTTATTGCACTGCTCCGGGGGTCTTCTTCCGTCTTGGGGGTCTTCTCGCCGGACTCCTCCGCCATTTACCAAACTCTTTTACCGAGCGGAGAAGTCCGGCTACCTTCTTCGTCGTCGCCGCCGTCGTCTGGGGGTCTCGATCCGCCTTCGGGGGTCTTCCGGGGTCTTCCGGGGGTCTCTTCTGTTCTTGCGGCGGTCGTCGTTTTCCGCGCCGCCGGCGCCGCCTTCTTGTTCTTGTTCTTGTTCTTCTTCTTCTTCCGATGTTGACCCGTCGCTGTCTCTGCCCGGAATGCCAGAGCCGCGCTGCGCTGGGACTTATATAGGGACATGGGGACAGGGTCACATGCTCATGTCACATGGTGACCCCGCCCCCTTGCGATGTCACAGTCCCGGAGGATGCTGGGACTGTGACATCGCAAGGGGGCGGGGTCACCATGTGACATGAGCATGTGACCCTGTCCCCATGTCCCTATATAAGTCCCAGCGCAGCGCGGCTCTGGCATTCCGGGCAGAGACAGCGACGGGTCAACATCGGAAGAAGAAGAGGCGCCGGCGGCGCGGAAAACGACTACCGCCGCAAGAATAGAAGAGACCCCGGAAGACCCCCGAAGGCGGATCGAGACCCCCAGACGACGGCGGCGACGACGAAGAAGGTAGCCGGACTTCTCCGCTCGGTAAAAGAGCTTGGTAAATGGCGGAGGAGTCCGGCGAGAAGACCCCCAAGACGGAAGAAGACCCCCGGAGCAGTGCAATAAAATATTTTTTCAAAAGTGTGTGTGTTTTTGTACTTTACCTTTTACACCTTAGGTGAATGGGTAGGGGTACATCGTACCCCATACTCATTCACATAGGGTGGGGGGCCGGTATCTGGGGGCCCCCTTATTAAAGGGGGCTCCCAGATTCCGACAACCAACAGCCAGGGTTGTCGGGAAGAGGCCCTTGTCCTCATCAACATGGGGACAAGGTGCTTTGGGGTGGGGGGGCCGCACGGCCCCCCTTTCCCCAGGGCACCCCCCATGTTGAGGGCACACGGCCTGGTACGGCTCAGGAGGGGGGGGGCGCTCGTTCATCCCCACCCCTTTCCTGGCCTGCCGGGCTGCGTGCTCGGATAAGGGTCTGACATGGATTTGGGGGGAACCCCCACGCCGTTTTTCGGCGTGGGGATTCCCCTTTAAATCCATGCCAGGTCACGGAGCTAGCGCGGCGCCATTTACTGCCTACGCTAGCTACGTAACCTGAAGTCACGTGCTAAATGAACGGACTTGCCGATGAGCGGCAAGTCCGTTCATTTTCAAAAGTCCGGTGGACTAGCCTACTAACGGCGGGATTGTCCGCCGGACTGCCAAGTCCAGCGGATAATTTTAAGACCAAACTTAAAACTTTGGTCCGCCGGACTTGGGCGCCAAAATGCCCGCCGGCGCCCACACACGAGGGGATTGTCCACTGGACTTGAGTCCAGAGGATAATCCCGCGGGATTGTCCCTTCGTGTGTACGCCGCATAAGTCTTACTAAATGCCATTGCACTGTTCAAGAAGACCACCTCAGTAGTAAGTAAGGACACTCTTATTGAACAGGGAGTGGTAGTTGAGTGAAGTTATGAAATATGACTTCAATAACAATGTGAAACAAAATCAAAAAGATGCCACATATTATCCAAGACACAACTAATCTCTTAAACAAACTCACTGCCATTGGCCCTTTACCTGAAGGAACCATCTTAGCCACCACTGATGTGGAATCCTTATATATCCACATTCCATTCCCTATGATGATGGTTTTGCAGCCTTTCAGCAAGATCTTTAGAAACTGGACCAGCCTGCTTAACCAATAAATCTGATAAAGTTTATGCTGACCCACGACTACTTTTCCTTTGGCCTGGACCTCTAGTTTCAAGCAGATCGGAGTGGTAATGGGATCATGGTTTTTACCGAAAACGCAAATCTTTTTATGGCTAAAATAGAACATTCTTCAGGGAAAAAAAACAGGGCCTATATTGGCTAAATTGATTATGTTTTGAACTACCACTTCCACTTACAATTAAACCACTCAAAAACAGAAGTAAGTTTCCTGGACTTTACATTACATATTAAAAGAACAAGCTTGCAATCGCCCATGTATTAAAGACCCACAGTCTGTCTCATATCTTAGGCATGACAGCTTCCATCATAGGCACATAAAAAAAAATCTGTCATCTATAGTCAGGTCATAAAATATAATTGTAGCACTGACCCCCCAAGGAGCTGCTGGTTTTTGTTGGGCTTACCGTTACCTCACCTGTTCACTGTATCTGTCTTAGGGGTCCTGTAAAAAGGGTTGGTCAAAGAATATGGCTCCGACACTTAGTCCTTTTTCTGGATGTTTATTTAACAAAAACACACAATGTGCAATAGAGGGTAGAGGATAAGGGAAATTCAGGTACCTTTGTAGTTTTGTGGGTTAGAGGAACAAACAATTTCCACAAGCTGGATCCAGCAACCTCCGGATAGGTCACTCTCCTGACCTAGCAGCCGATGAGATGCTCAGTCAAAGTCTCTGCCACAGCATTTTTAATTTTAGCAATCTTGTTGTGCAATCCTCTGCCACAGGAAGGCACAATCAGCTTGAAGTTAAAGAGTTGCCCCACAGTACCTGTTTCTTTCAGCCGACCCAGCGATACTATGTGGTAGATAACCCAGGATGCGTCCTCCAACTGAGTCTCCAGGCTTTTCCATGAGGCACTGGCCTTGTTGCTCGGTCCTCTTCCCGAAAAAGTCCTCCCCTGGATCCTCCAGTTGCGTGGCCTCTCCCCTCAGGCAAGACAGCACAGGACCATCCCTGGATCAGTAGACCCCAGAGCTTCTGGGCCTACTTTTCAGTTGCGAAGCCTCATGCCAGCCGGCCCCGAGACATTGAGTAAGGCAGCACACACCCTAGGCCAGGAGGGCCATTAGGTCGGGATAACGAACCCCAAAAAATGGCATCGGTACCTTAAGGACCCTTACCCAGAATGCTCAGCGGGTAGTCCATTCCCTCCGGGCTGGTTCTGATTAAAGGGGTACCCAATACATTTAGCCTGTTCTAACACTTACCAGTGGTGACAGCGACACCCACAGCCAAGTGGAAATTAACACAACCCAGCCAAACTGGTACAGAAGACAGAACTTTAGTGTAATTATTCTGAGCCAAACTGCAGCTTCAGACAGCTTAAATTTACAAAAAATAAAAGCACCTGCTTGTTAGGAGCAGGGCGCCACATAATCAAATCTGTTTAGTCACCACAAAGAAAAATGCCCAACTGGAACACCTCAGGAAGTATTTTATGAAACAGGGAAATAATCCAGTGACAAACAACACACAGATCAGAATTTTTTTACTATCTCCAAAACCAGTCTTTTACATTATAAACAGACTGAAAAGGACCCACTGGTGGTCTCCTATAACACACACCAGAAAGTTCTAAAAAAAAAAACACAAACGCCACCCTCATCTGCAAAAATATAAAAGGCTTTGAGAAATATTTCTGGAATCCCATCTACGATATGGACAACTGCCCAGTCTAAGACAGTTTATTGTGAGAAGTTCCCTATACAGCCCAGTACTAGATGGAACATCTCCCTGCATGCAGAAAACACATTAAACCTGTGTACATACTGTATCTGTGTACATATCCTGGGATCACAGCAAGAGTAAAAAATACAGTACACCTTTAGCTGCAGATCCTCAAACGTGGTATACATGATGTTGTGTACAACATATCATTACAGGACTCTGTTGGGGAGATGGATCAAACCCTTCAAACCAATTTCTGTAGCAGCCCATTTTTGCATCAGAGTACTTATCAAAAAGATTATGGCATTAATGGGGAAAATGTAAAACTCAAAAAAGGATGGCTTTAATAGAGATTGGAATTTTATGTGCATACTATGATTTTAATTGAATTTCTGACCTTTGACAGTAAAGCCAGTTTCTCCTCAAGCTTTTGAACAGGTACTAATTCTAGTTCAGGTGAAAAGTTTGCTTGGACTTCTTATCTCCTAGTCAGTTAAGCCAATAGGACTCTTAAACTCGAATTACTATAGATATATCCTATAGACAATATCCGTTTGTACGTGCACCCTCGCTGCAATATGTGTCAGAACCAGCTAGGGGCCTACAGTAAAACAAGCAAGGATTGTTTAGCAAGTTTCCAGCCCAGGCACATGTAGACCTCCATGTCTGCTACATTAAGACAAGTTCCATACATTTTGTATTAACAGTTCCATATGAAGGGTGGTAACAGTCTCAGTCTATGCCATATTCCAGTGCATGGCAAAGTGATACAGTTCACATGCAACAGAATGTGTGCTGCAGTGTTTTCATTTCTGTTCTGCATTTCATAATCCTGCTACATTTATCTATGCCTTGACTTGTGAATAAGTGTCAAATTCTGAATTCTCATTTCTCCTTCTGGGGAGCAAATCTGCTCCCTGGACAGGGGTAGTCACATGTCACTAGCTTCTTACCTATATAGTGGCTGCCTGTTCCATCTCCCATGCAGAACTCCCTCCAAAATGGCAAGGCATGTGATATGTACAGTATATGAAGCCTGAACCAAAATGGCCATTCAAATCTCTTGCGATTTCAGTGCCAATCACAGGCACTGACTTCTTCAAGATGATCCCCTAAGTAAGCAACACAGCATCCTCTTCAGGTTGACGGGCGTCCCACAGTGCCAAACCTTCCTACACCTTACTATTCAAATGTGTCAAGAAAAATAGTTGTATTTCTTTATTGATTGTATTTCTTTGCTTCTCTGGTGTTTAAACATTGCAAAAGGACTCTCATTTGAGGTTAAGATAGGGCCTGGTCTTCATATCTCTAAATAATTTACACTCTTCTATGCTATGATCTCTGTATATAAAGACTAACCCTTTACAAACTGTTATTCAAGAAAAAATAATTGTATAATATATTTCATTGCTCTTCCCTGTATGTCTGTGTATAAATATGTGGGTTGCACCTTGCGACAACCACAAAATGCATGTGTGCGGCGGCAAGGACGTTGGGTTTTAATGTCCGCACGTTGCACATATTCATCCAGAACGGTCAAGGTTTCTGTGCTGGAAAAGCTCTCCCAGAACAGTGACTGAACTATAATAGACAGCTCCCAGTCTCTGTTTTTTCTTGGAAGAAGGTGGGAAAGGCTTCTGATCATGTAACCACTTTGACAGTCAGTCATAGTGATTATGTGTTCAGAAAGTCATGTTGAACTTCAATGCACAAATCACACTCATATAAAAAAGGTTAGCTACATATGTGTACTGACATACATTAAATCATCTTGTTACTCTGGGAAAAGCCATCCTATGTTGTGATTTTGGGTGATAATTTTACTTCTCAGTTATTTTTGAGTTTTTGAGTTCTATAGGCTATGCTCTCACGCCTAGTGTGGTCATTGTTTAATGGGAAAGCAAAAGGACTGTTAAATGTTGGGTTTACATATTCTTTAACTCCCTTGACTACCAGAGTAACCATCACCCTACGCCAAGTTACCTATTCCCTGGCTGGTTGACACATGTATGGTTGTCCCTAGCAATGACACTGTAGTCTACACTAGACAGCCAACTACATGCTGGACTAAAATGTACTGCATCTCCTTTAAGCTACAGTTTTATTGATGTAAGCCCTGTTGTTTCGATATGACATGCAATGCACCACTTAGAGAGACTTCAGACCAGGCATGTAAAGGAACACAAACAGTCTTAGGTGAAGAGATGCAAAGATAGAAGAAAAGTCTTTGCAAAGCAACTTAATACATGAACTCCTGTACAGAGATGATCTAGTGCCCTTAGGCTAATCATACCTGACTTAGCAGCAATTTCATAAGCAGTCCGTTAAGGCAAAGATCTATAAAGTTAAATACTCCACAGAGGTAGTAAGTGTCCTTAGAGTCCATGATTATCAATGATCCTCAAAGGCAGCTGGTAACTGAAAGCCCATCAGAGTTCTCAGGTTCCCAGCCCCTTTAGGGAACCCCCATTGGCATCCCAACTGGGGCACAGTCCAGCAGCAGCTTACATTTTGGCAGTATTTCCCAGGCAGAGCTATTGGGGCATTTCCCTGAGCCCCTTTTATGTGGATCTCTAGAAAATTGTCTGGAAAGTCTAGCCAATCAATTCCTCACATCCACCCCACATCTACATTATAACAGATTGCACCATGAGCACAGACAGGAAAAACAGGAACACAGACGAAAAACACATTAACTGCCTGTAGGCACCTGCCTACAGACAGTTGGCTTGCACAGTGTGTAGGAAGGCGTTACGTCCCCCTAAACTGTACAGACCACTCTGCAGGCGGAGAGTGAGATTTTCCCTATGATTAAGGGATTGTGGGGCTTAGCAGTGGGTTGTTGTCCTGAAGGGGAATTCAGAATGTGGTAGGAGAGCTGTGTGGGCTCACCAGGAACTGAAGACTGTGGCCGTGGAATGGGAATTAGAAAGCAAGGAGTGGAAATGACACAACAATCATGAGTACCACCATGCTCACTCCTTCCACTTTGTTGGACTTAGTCAAGAATAGCCCTTGCTTGGCATTGTTGACTACTTTCATGGACTGTTATGTTGTTACTTGCTATACTTATGAAATTGTATTTATCCCACTGTTGTGGACTGTTTCTACAAGCATTAATCAGCCTCCATGTGTTGTGATGTAAAAATTAAGAAGCAATGTATGAGAGTAAAGGTGTACACTACACAACCAGTGGGAAACCTGGGAAAATAAAGTTCCTTTAAGTGACTAGTGCAAGCCTGATTGACCTAGGAGTAAGTAGTCATCAGAGAAAAGGGGCACCCTCCTAGTGTTGACAGAGGACCCCCCTCAATGGAACATGCACCAATTGACCCAGGCACCAATGTCTCATGGGTACTTAGTGTTTGGCTGGACTTACAAAGCCTTAACCTGAACCACCAGTGTAATGAACAGCCCTGCAGAGATGTGCTGCAGGTGTAAGGGGGTTGTTAAGGATTTTGATAAAGGGACATTGTGAAAAGGGTCTCAAACTTACCACTCATGCATGTGTGTTTAGAAATGGATATCTGTGAGGGATTGGACAGTTACAGTATATAGAAGATGGACCTGTATAGCCCTGTATTCCTGTGATTCACTAACTAAGATGTTCGGCCATGAGGACTAGCTAGGAGCTGCCTACAAGCATAAAAACCTGGCTTTTCAGGGATGTACAAGGTGGTGTCAAAATGTTTTGAGACTAGTTTTGTAACATGCGAACAGATGGCAGAATAAGGCTGCACGCACAGTCACAGGGAGCACCGACCTTCATAAGTCAGTGTGCCAAAAGACATCGTCCTTTGTATTTTAAAGAATAGGTTTGCAGATGATGGACATTATAGGCATAACACAGGTATAAATTTAAAATTGATTAATTACAAATTGATCTTTTTAAATTTTAAATCTATACCTGTGTTATGCCTATAAAGTCCATTATCTGCAAACCTATTCTTTAAAATCCAATTTATCGGGACGTGACATTATATACTCAATTTTCGTATCCACAGTACCACTCTGTGGTGATACGATCCCCAATCATCTATATCGTCCTGTGTACATCAGGAGCTGTGCAACTGGTGCTATTCTGACCATTTTGACTATTCTGATTTCATTATGAACAGCAAGTTAGAACAAAGAGCAAACGTGAAATTCTGCATGAAACTGGGCAAATCTGCCACAGAGACATTTGAAATGATTCAGCAAGTTGATGATGATGCTGCAATGAGTCCTTCAACGTGTTTTAAGTGGCACTGCGCCATTTTGACACCATTGCAGAGATCCAGAGCGAATTCGAGGACACATTCCAGAAGTGGAAGGAACTGTCATGAAGGCTCCATCCGTGGCCGGCGACCTGATGATCCTGCCAGTAATCGGCGCCTCAGCATCCCTGGTTCCCGTTCTCGGCTGCCATTGCGCATGCGCGAGCGCGCGCGTGCATGCGCGAGCGCGTGCATGCGCGAGCGCGCGCGTGCACGCGCGCGCCCGCAGACGGGGGCGAGCATGCACGGACGGGTGCGCGCCTCCATTGGCGCCAATGAGGCTATTTAAACCCTTCTGTTACTGACGGTCCCCGCTGTCTGCTCTACAACGTTCTGTGTTTGAAACCTGATCTGAAGTCTGTTTACCTGTATCTGACCCGGCTATCCCTGACCATCCGCTCTGTCCCTGTGTATCGACCTTGGCTTGTCTGTGACCATCCTCTTGTCTTCTCCACCTGTACCGTGCTGCCAGCCTGATATCTGACCCGGCCCGTCTGACCATCCCAGAGCCAGCTTACCTGTTGTACCAGTCTGCATACAGATCCAAGTCTGCCTGTTGTTCCAGCCTGCACACAGATCCAGCTTACCTGTTGTTCCAGTCTGCATACAGATCCAAGTCTGCCTGTTGTTCCAGCCTGCACACAGATCCAGCTTACCTGTTGTTCCAGTCTGCATACAGATCCAAGTCTGCCTGTTGTTCCAGCCTGCACACAGATCCAGCTTACCTGTTGTTCCAGTCTGCATACAGATCCAAGTCTGCCTGTTGTTCCAGCCTGCACACAGATCCAGCTTACCTGTTGTTCCAGTCTGCATACAGATCCAAGTCTGCCTGTTGTTCCAGCCTGCACACAGATCCAGCTTACCTGTTGTTCCAGTCTGCATACAGATCCAAGTCTGCCTGTTGTTCCAGCCTGCACACAGATCCAGCTTACCTGTTGTTCCAGTCTGCATACAGATCCAAGTCTGCCTGTTGTTCCAGCCTGCACACAGATCCAGCTTACCTGTTGTTCCAGTCTGCATACAGATCCAAGTCTGCCTGTTGTTCCAGCCTGCACACAGATCCAGCTTACCTGTTGTTCCAGTCTGTCTACAGAACCTGCTTACCAGCAGCTACCTACATACCTCATCCGCTGAGCTTATCCAGGAAGCTCTTGCACCGGTCTGACCATTCCTGCCAGGCACCTGTGCCCCTCCTGACTCCTGGTCCTACTGTCCCATCATCAGGGGACCGGCGAGCGGGAGCCGCAAGGGAGGCCCTTCTCTGCTAATCAGACTCACCACTACCAGGGGGCGTGACAGTAGCAGACAGCCATGTCTGAGTCTGAGCAGGGGGCCTCTCCTA
Organism: Lithobates sylvaticus; assembly: GCA_028564925.1. Classification (NCBI taxonomy): domain Eukaryota; kingdom Metazoa; phylum Chordata; class Amphibia; order Anura; family Ranidae; genus Lithobates; species Lithobates sylvaticus. Next base: position 127,018,132 of record CM053026.1, on the reverse strand, counting down.
TGGAAGGACTGTGCCAACACCTGGCGGGACTGACCGAGGCAGTAAAGAATCTCCAGCAGGGATACACCCGGTTGGAAGAACGGGTGCTGGCCCTACCACCAACAGCCCCATCCGGGGGAAGTCCAGGACCGTCGGTGGTAATGCTTCCTCCAGAGCCCCGGGTACCAATCCCTGAGAGATTCTCGGGTGCCCGCAACCTCTTTCGGGACTTCCGTAACTCCTGTGAACTGTTCTTTGCACTACAGCCACGTACTTTTTCCCTGGAAGCCACCAAGGTGGGCTTCGTGATCTCCTTACTCTCCGGAGACCCGCGGACCTCGGCCCACCGCCTCCTAGAGCAGAAGGACCCCGCATTGGCCGGTCTTAATTCATTCTTCGACACCATGGCTCAACTTTATGAAGACCCCCAGCTCTCTGCCACCGCAGAGACCACTCTGCGCGCCCTCCAGCAGGGGCGAAGGCCCGTGGAAGACTATGTCGCGGACTTTAGGCGCTGGGGTGCGGATACCCAGTGGAACGACGCGGCTCTGCGTCACCAGTTCCGCCTAGGACTTTCTGAGGCACTAAAGGATGAGCTGGCAAGAGTTGGGGTACCCCAGACCCTGGACACTCTGATCAACCTGGTCATTCAGATTGACCGACGACTAAGGGAACGCAGGACGGAACGTGCATCCGGTTTCTCCCGTCCTACCTGGATGCTCCCCAAGGCCCCAAGTCACCTGCAGACTGGCTCGGCCCATCGGTCTGCACCTCTCCCTGATTCCTCAGAGCCCATGCAGTTGGGGCTCTTGAGGCCCTCTCTAACTTCTGAGGAACGTCAACGTCGTCGGGTCAACAACTTGTGCCTCTACTGCGGTGAGCCCGGGCACTACGTAAGGAACTGTCCGGCCAAGGCTCGTAAGTGCCCTCTCATGCCTGCTAGCTCTATGGACTCCTCAATCCAGGTCTCCTCTCACCTTGCCCTCTCTGTCTCGTTGCAGCTTCCGGGAAGAATCCTCCAGGTACCCGCCATTATTGACTCCGGGGCATGCAGCTGTTTCATGGACTCTTCTTTTGCTGCCCAACACCGGATTCCCCTCCAGTCCAAAGCCCAGGTCTGTCAGTTTACTTGGCGGATGGCTCCTCCATCCGTTCAGGCCCGGTTACGCAGGAGACCACCCCACTGCCCATGACCATCTCGGACAACCACCAGGAACTTCTTTGTATGGATATTATCTCCTCTCCATTATCCCCTATAATCCTGGGCATGCCGTGGCTGAAGGCCCACAACCCAGTTATCGACTGGGCCACTGGGATGGTCTCCTTCTCCTCTCTGTATTGTCAGATGTCTTGCAGACCTTCTAATTCCTCCCAGCTGGCTACTCTGTTAAGTGTGGACTCTGAAGTGGACCTCCGTCGGGCTATTCCCCAGGCCTACCACGACTATCTAGATGTCTTCAGTAAACAGGCAGCAGAGGTGCTCCCACCTCATAGGGCTTATGACTGCCCAATCGAACTTTTCCCTGGAGCGGAGATCCCCTTTGGAAGGGTCTTCCCCCTGACAGAAGTGGAGCAAGGCAAGTTGAAGGAATACATTGAGGAAAACCTCCGAAAAGGCTTCATCCGCCCATCTACCTCTCCTGCGGGTGCGGGCATATTTTTCGTGGAGAAAAAAGACCACACCCTTCGGCCCTGTGTGGACTATAGAGAGTTGAACAACATAACGGTTAAGAACCGTTATCCTCTCCCATTGGTCCCTGAAATTCTCCAGAGGCTTGGCACGGCCACCATCTTCACGAAGCTTGACCTTCGGGGGGCCTATAATCTGGTTCGGATTAAAGATGGGGACGAGTGGAAGACGGCCTTTCGGACACGTTATGGGCATTACGAGTACCTCGTGATGCCCTTCGGCCTGTGCAATGCCCCCGCAACTTTTCAATACTTCATTAACGATGTACTTCGGGACTTCCTGGACTTGTTTGCCGTGGTATATCTGGACGATATCCTGATCTTCTCCCCCTCTTTAGAGACCCACCGCAGACACGTCAAGGAGGTCCTGGGACGGCTCCGTATCCACGGTCTGTATGCCAAGGCAGAGAAATGCCAGTTTGAACAGGAGAGTATTCCCTTCCTTGGGCTAATCATTTCAAGTACAGGCATCAAGATGGACCCCCAGAAGATCTCCGCCATCTTGAAATGGCCCACTCCGGCAGACAAAAAGGGCATCCAACGGTTTATTGGCTTTGCCAATTTTTACCGTAAGTTTATCAGGGGGTTTTCCGCCATTGTGGCACCCATCACCCAACTGACCAAGCAAGGGACCCGGTTCCGGTGGTCTTCCGAGGCCCAGGAGGCCTTTGATGCCCTTAAGACTCTGTTTACCTCGGCACCCATCCTCAGGCACCCGGACTCTTCTCTACCCTTTACCCTGGAGGTTGATGCCTCCGAGATCGCGGTGGGTGCTATCCTATCCCAGAGGCAGGGGGACAAGTCCCTGCTGCACCCGGTCGCCTTCTTCTCCCGCAAGCTGTCCTCGGCCGAGAGGAACTATGATGTGGGCGACCGGGAACTACTGGCGATCAAGGCTGCCCTGGAAGAATGGCGATACCTCCTGGAGGGGGCCTCTCACCCCATTTTAATATTCACCGACCACAAGAATCTGGAATACTTAAAGTCAGCTAAAAGATTGAAACCCAGACAAGCCAGGTGGGCACTTTTCTTTTCTCGTTTTACCTTTCATGTGACATATCGGCCCGGATCCAAGAATGTCAAACCAGACGCCCTGTCCAGGATGTACCACAAGCACCAGGAAGAAGACCCCCCTGACACTATTCTGGCCCCTGGGAACTTCCTCCTTCTTCAAGAGGACTTACTGTCCAAATTCAAACGTGCCTCAGCAGGGCAAAGGCCCACTTCTGAAACCCAGCTACAGGAGAAGGATGGCCTATTCTGGTACGGGGACAGGATCTACACCCCAGAACAACTCCGGGTAACAACTATGGAGCTGTGCCATGACCACGCTTTGGCTGGTCACTTCGGTGTCGCTAAGACCACCGATTTGGTACAGCGTACCTTCTGGTGGCCTCAACTACGGGCCGACTGTAAAAAATTCGTGGACACCTGCCCTACCTGCACCCGGAACAAGAATCCCAAAACCAGGGCCTGGGGTCTCCTTAAACCCCTGTCTGCCCCAGATCGTCCCTGGAGGATGATCTCCTTAGATTTTATTGTGGAGTTACCCCCAGCAGAAGGCCACACGACGATCTTTGTGATTGTCGATCGCCTATCCAAGATGGCTCACTTCATCCCTATGAAGGGCACCCCCTCAGCTCCAGAGACGGCACGGGTCTTTATCAGAGAAATTGTCCGCCTTCATGGGGTCCCGTCTAACATCGTCTCGGACCGAGGGGTACAATTCACCTCTCGATTCTGGAGGTCCCTGTGCCAGTCCTTGGATATCAAACTCTCTCTCTCCTCTGCCTACTATCCCCAGTCTAATGGGCAGACGGAGCGGACCAATCAGACCCTAGAGCAGTACCTGCGCTGCTTCTCCTCCTTTGCCCAAGATGACTGGATCTCCCTTCTGCCCCTGGCCGAGTTCGCGTATAACAACGCCACCCACTCCGCCACCAAACAGACCCCCTTTTTCGCCAACTATGGGTACCATCCGGCATTCCTGCCTAACTCGCTTCCTGACTGTACTGTGCCAGCAGTCCAAGAACGAATCCAGTTCTTTTCCACCAACAACCAACTTCTCCAAGAAACCATGACCAGGACCCAGGAGTACAACAAATGCACCTGTGCTGCAGCACACCACAATGCACAGGATGTATGCCATGGTACACTGCAATAAAAAAATGGTCATATACATTGTTCAAAAATAATGGGCTGTCTTAATGCAACACATGATGTAGTAACACCACAATGGTCTGAAAAGTTGTAAAGGGGGCCAAAGGGTTTCTACTTTCAATGCAATTGGAATATAAACCTATACTTGCCTGAACCACTGTACTTCTTAGTATATCACGGTACCTGTCAGTCACTTCATAATGCAGCATTAGGGCAGGGCATACAATTACCAGTTTCCAGTGCAGATGCATAAGGGTAGGAGCATGGGAATCAGTGTGACTGTCAATTATTTTGCAGGACCGACTGTGGTTGTGTTCTGAGTAGCGGTAAATCTAAACATGTCTAGGACAAGGATGGGAGGGGGATTGGGATTTTCTTTTTAAGTTCTGACAGGTTTGCTTTAAATGTTGCTCCTCCTTAGGAGACAAGTGTAGATTCCACTATACGTATGAAGTCAGGTTGGCAGGGCTCCATGTTTGACATCTCTGAAGTAGCTCCAGCAGTTGAGCTCCAACTCCAGATTTGGTCAGGCGTCTAAACAAACCCTCCAGGTGGATCCAAACTTTTACTTAAATATAAACATACCAGTCCAGGTTTATATTTCAGTGAAATAATATGATTCATTTCGATCGTACAGGATCCAAATCTACATAGCAGACTTTACCATCTTCATATTATCCAATTTCCAAATATTACACGCACGTGAAAATAGAAAGGTCTGTCCTAAGATTATAAAATCTACTATAGTTTTAGGTAAAAAGTAGATGAAACATTACAACGTTATTGTCTAACTATTTGGATAGTGTTAATTGCATTTGTTTTCTTACCTTCAAAACGAACTGCATATTGGTGCATGATATTTTACATGTATGACAGTCAACATAAATCCATAATAACGGTGTCAATATTGTGAAACTGAACCCTGCAAGTAATCTTTTTTATTCTATATTAGAGCATGACATCAGAGAAAGATAACAGCATCACCAGTAGGTAGAACTGAGAACGCTCATCACTGTCCCTATGAGGGATAAAACTGTGCTAATACCGAATATAGAAGCAGAGAGAATTAGAGTTATCAGCTTTGTGAAACCACAATTTAAAACACATACAAAGCCAGAACTCATCAAGGGTAATTAGTACTTAATTTCCAAGGAAAAAAGAAGAAACCAACTTACCTATATCAAACCTTTCATACCAAGTTGGCCTTCTCGGAACAAAAATGGCAATTATAACACAAAACAATTGGAGCCAAATGGGCTCACCATAGTTCCACAAGAGGACAACATCGATATTTACCGCAAAAAAGTCACTTTATTACAAACATTTAAACAAATTTCATAAATAATACAAGTAAACCTGCACCTCTGCACACTGAATATGAGCTCGCTGGTACATGTTGGGAGTGTTAGTATACAATTCTCCATTGGAGGTTTAAAAAAAATGAGTCACTCCCAACAATTATTCAACTAAGTCTGCAATCGCCTTTATTTTGCCTTTTTCCATCATAAGTATATATAGACACTACTTTAGGTGGGGGGCCGTGTGAGTGTTGGCATGCCTCTGAGCCTGGGTGTTGGCTTTACTTATGATAACATTGTCATCTGTTTTTGATGGGGAGAGGTTTATTTGAAATATTTATAAGCTTTGTTTAATTTTTTGTAATAAAGTTAATTTTTGGGGGGAAACACCACTGTTGTCCTCTTGTACAACTATAAACATTAGGCCCCTTTGGCTCCCATTTCTTTGTGTTATAATTGTGAAACCACAAGCCTCAACATGCACTGGAATGCCATCATGTACCAGTTTGCCAGAATCTGAGGTTTGGTGACAAGGTGAGATTGCTGCACAAACTTAAACAACGGCTCATTAACATATAGAGTAAATGTTTTGCTTGGACTTGGTGACCTTGGGCTAATAGTAGCTTGTCCAAGGCTAGAATTAGCCTTGTGTTTGATGAGGCACCTGGTCGAGAGGGCTATCCCTCTGGCCTCTTTGGTTAAAGTGGGCCTACTGACATGTGTACATAAAATTAAACTTGTTGTTAGAAAAACATGTAGGCTGCCATTGACCACCTTCCAATAATATGCGATTGTAGCTTTAATGCAGAAACTCTACTTTCTATGTGAGTAAAGAAATTTCTCCATGAATGCAGAAGATTTATATTTCAGTAAGAGAAATTTTCCTTCACTGCCTTCCAAAAATCTATCTCCCTGGAACAAACTCTACTTCTGGTCAATTTGTACCCTTTATTTTAGAAAATGTTAACCCTCAAAATACATGTAATTAAATGTCTCTGTTTCAGTCCTGTGATTGTCCTGCCTCTGATATGCCAGCTCTTCTAACAGGTCCGTGGGCGTCCCTGGCCGTCCATGGGTCTGTGGGCGTCTAGTCTCTTAGTAGCATACACAGGATTTATTTATTTTCTGTGAGCACTGCTCTATTACTACATTTCCCAGGCTAGTGTGGGTGTGCACGTAGTTTTTTTGTGTAGTAAGGGACAGATTATGTGCATGAGGAATGTCCCTTGCTTCCCTTCGACAAATTATTCTGCTAGGAGATGTCATTCAGAAGGAAAGTGAGCATTAATGGGCAGGTGAGAGCCAAGCTCAGCAACTTATGCTGCCCATCGGAAAACGGTACTACCATTATTATGTCACCTCTTTGGTAGACATGATTTTGATAGCCCGGACCTCAGCCCTACCCTTTAAAGGTTTCATAGACCCCTTCGGGGCAACCTCTGCCTCCTGCCTATCTATAGAAGAGTTCTCTGCTAATATGTTTGAGTTTTATGTGGAAGATTTCAGCTATGTTTGCTAACTCAGAACACAGGGGCCACAAGCGAGAACCTACACCTGGGTACACATTTCTCCATCCTTGGTTTTTAATGATCCACTCCCATTATTAGTGGCTACAAAACTGATAACCTACACCTCCTCCTCCAGAGTCCAGCTCTGATTTTCCCTTAATTTCTGCTTCTAAACATTAAGTCATGGAGGATGGGGTTTGTACCTTGTCTGTTTTTGATGCCCTAGTCTCAAAGTGTCTCAATCTACTATTTTCACCCCTCCAAAGTACTTTGCCCAAGATATCCTATTGAGGTGGGGTTCCAAAAAAAGACTTTACCTGTCCTTACAGATGAAACCCCAATCTTTAAAGACCCATTCTTTACAAGGCCTTGTTTTCACTTGAAAGCCTTGCCCTGGAACTGCCAGTGTGGCCATGTCCATCCAGCAGACCTTAACTGTTTGGTCCAAGGACGTCTCAAGATCCTGATTCTATCCTGATGGATCTTTCTCTCCAACAACTGGAGCTCTTGCCTGAAGCCCTGATCTATTGTGTTTAAACATCAGGAGATGCTGAGGTTGATTCACTAAACGCAAGTAGGCAGATCACTTTACAAGTAAAGTAGGACTCTACAAGAGAAGTTTCTCCATAACTTAGTGAATGCTATAAAATTTCACTTTGCAAACAATACCCAATCATGTGCAAGGAAAATAAAAAACAGCATTTTTTTCTGGCACATAATTGGATGATGGAAATCAGTAGAGCTTCACCTCATTCACTAAGATCTGGGGAAAATTCCCTTGCAAAGCGAACAGTCTATTTGCCCTTAGTAAATGATTATTTATCAAATATGCAGAATGGATCTACCATTGGTACACATGCGTAGGACATTCTGGCTCAAAATTCAGTCTGAAGGTTAAGTGCAAGAAGTGTCTCATGTGTATGCCATTTGATGGGGAATGCCTCTTTGGACAATTTTATCAAGAAGCAGATTAGGTACCCTTTATAATCTATTGAGCCCCCTCTGTTAACCTGTTGGTTTTGTGGGCTTGTTGTCCTTTGTGTTGCACACTACTCAGTTGGAGTACTTTTGGACATCCCTATGTTCTGGACTAATTCTCCTGTGCCCTGTAATGTATGATTTTTTTACTTTTTTTTATAACTTTTTTTACTTTTTCTTGGAGTACATTATGGATACACATTTCTCCACCCTTGGTTTTTAATGATCCACTCCCATTATTAGTGGCTACAAAACTGAGACATGCTTGGAGTAGCATGGGGTTATACTGGGCTGTCCTTACAGCTCCCTTTTGTTAGTGTTCATTCTCCTGAAGACAACTGCATAACCCCATGTATCTGGCTACTTCTACATCCTATTTTTTATCTTCATCTCCATAACTATAGAAAATCATTCTTTTGTTTTTTCCAAGAGGTAGGAAGAAAGAAGGATTATCAGTAGTATTTCTAGGCTCATTATTGGCATTTCTACATATTCTTCAGCTGTCTGCAGTTCAATTATGTATCTGGGAAACTGCGAGTCAGGAAGTAAATGCTTATTTTTTTTTACCTTTTTAATTTACCAGAAATCTTTGGGACTTTCTTCACCTTTCTCTGGATCCAGAAAATAGTTGATCCTAAAACAGACCTCAGGAAAGCTCAAATATTTATAAATTAGTCCAAATGATTGCACCTTCTTTGGAATTCCCCAAGAGCTAAACTTGAAGTTATGATGATTTATTACAAACGTTTTGTAAATTTTTACTTGCTGTAATACTAATTGTCAAAGAAAAAAAAAAAAGAAATTAAATTTCAACGTGATACCATTATAAACTTGTCTATACGCTCTTTACACATTACATGCACAAAAGTCCCAAGACTTCTATAGCAACACTAACCCAGCACAGCTGCTTGGCTCTAAAGGGAGCTTTTAAAAGGTTGTCTTACCTTGGAGCACACCCTTAAGCAGTGGTGGCTGGTGCCCCATTTTTTGGGTGGCGGCAAACAAGCCACCCCCCAATTCCGTGTTCGGTCGGTCTGTCAGTCAAAATCTCTCCCCCTCCCCTGCTTGGTCCCGCTTCCTGATTGTCCGGGAGGAGAAGCAGGAAGACAATAGTGAATATTATTTCACTATTGTCACACTGGGTGGGCTCAGGGTGCAGTGCTCTGTGCCCGAGCCCACCCTTTTTTTGAGCGAATTAGAGCCTCAGTCTCCAATCATGGGCTTAAAAAAAAAACATTGAAATCCATGCATCAGGTGCCCTGCATGCAGATTAGGAGCTTGGCGCATGGATTAGGGGGGGCAGTGCTCCTGCGCCCTTAATGGAGCGGCCACCACAGCCCCCAAGATGCCTGCTATATACCTTTACTAGCCAGAAAAATGTTCTTTGTTTTCCCCACAAACTGGCTTTCGACGTTCCAAGGAGATTGCCTCAGTGGTCAGTAGTGGTATTCTCATTGGACACAGGGAGGCTTGGATCTAAGTCATGAAGTCAGGGAAAGTCAGGGAAAGCTAGTACCCATTTTCAAAGTTAAACTAATGCCTCGGAAACGCTGCTCCTTCGTAGCGACCCTGGCGGTATGATTATGTCAGATTTTTGCGTCTCAAAGCGGTACATTGTTTTGCATAGAAGTTTGGCATTTTATATTGTAGGCCTGTAATTCTTAGTAATAACTCACTTAAATCTGTCCAAACAAGAGTCTAGTAGACATCCCGGGTATGATACATTTTGAAACACTAAATCATAAATTATAATATAATAAATAACTATAAATAATTATAAAAATAATAATATAATAATAATAAAATGAATTTACTCATGATTCACTACTTGCTCAATTCTGTTTTCTAGCTGGTCTAAAACCACTTTTAACGTAAAGGGACACTTTTTGGTTGCTATGGACAATAACATAAAACTGTATGCAGGGCATTGAACAAAGCACTAGGGACAAAAGTGAGGTGAAATGATTTCATACAGTAATGTAATCTGTAAGATTACAGTGTACTGTATGTTTTTTATGAATTTTGTACTTTTTTAAATTTGCTGCCAGGCTCCGCCCCCATGCGTCGCAACGCTCGTAGGGAATGGAGCCTGGCACACATAGGCATCGGGCAGAGGACACAGGCCGCAGACATCACAGGATCCTGGGGACAAGGTAAGTAACCTGGACCAGGATCCTGAGATGCAATCCCGAGTGTGGCTCGGGGTTACCGCTAATGGTACTGAAATTTAACCCTGAGCCACACTCAGGAATACTGCCAGGGAGGTTAACTGATGTTTTTCGGGCTGGTGGAGTTTTTTGCCTAAGCCCCTAAATGCACCCCAATAAAAGCCTATTGATTTACTAAAACTGGAGAGTGCAAAATCTGGTGCATCTATGCGTGGTAGCCAATTAGTTTCTAATGTCAGCTTGTTCAATCAAGCTTTGGCACAAAACCTGGGAACTAATTGGTTTCTATGCAGAGCTGCACCAGGTTTTGCACTCTCCAGTTTGAGTAAGGGCTCTTTCACACGGGGTGGATCAGTGCAGATCCGCCCCGTGGATATCCGCTTGCTCAGCGGGGATCGCCGGAGCGATCTCCGCTGTGCAGGAAGATGGCAGGTCCGTCTCTGCACACAGCGCAGGGACGGACTTGTCACAGCGCCGCTCTCCCCTATGGGAGATCGGGTGACGACGGACAGTAGAGTCCGTCGTCATCCGATCCGCTCTGCAGACGGATGAAAAAATAGGGTTTTCCTCCATTTGCAGAAACGAACCATAGCGGACACGGACGAGAGTGGGTGTCAGCGGATGCTCATCCGCTGACCCCCGCTATCCCATAGGGATACATGTATGTCCGTTATTCATCCGAAAACGGAAGGATGAAAAACAGACATACGGACCGTCCGTGTGAAAGAGCCCTTAATCAACCCATATGTGTCCATGCACACATAGGGGTTGATTTACTAAATGCAAATAGACTGTGCACTTTGAAAAGTGCAGCTGCACTCTGCAAGAGCAGTTGCTCCAGAGCTTAGTAAATGAGGTAAAGCTTCCCTTTGCTAAGGATACCCAATCATGTGCAAGGAAAATATAAATAAACTGCATTTTTGCTTGCACATGATTGGATGATGGAAGTCAGCAGAGCTTCTGCTCATTTACTAAGCTCCGGAGCAACTGCAAGTGCAGAGTGCAACTACGCTTTGCAAAGTGCACTGTCTTTTTGCCTTTAGTAAATCAACCCCATAGGCTTTTAGAGGAGTGTAAGAACAGAAACGTTTAGAGGCAGTCAAAGCGCCTTCTCCTGAATGCAGAAGAATCGCATTCAGGAGAGGAGCTTTTGGGCATAAAAAAATGCCAATCGTTGCTAAACATTATGCACATACATGCAGTGTTTAGGAGTGTTCATGTTTTCAACTGTACATGGATTATAGTGAGAACTGAGCAGAGAGGAATGTTTTGGGGGAAAAAAGCTTATAAAAGCAAATGCCCATAAACATGCATAAACTGTTGTGCAATACGAGCCACTATGAGCGTTTTTTTATGCTGCTTTTTCTGCCAAAGGTTCTGGAATTTTTTCAGCTGCCTAGTGTGCATAAATCCTAAATCAGAAGTGCATAAAGACCTTGTTTTGCCTAAGAAAAGTAATAGCTGGCATCTGGGGGTATCTGCACTTAATCAAGTATGCCAGTTTTAAGAAGGAGTGAAAAGGACCAACATCCTGGGAATTTTTCTTCTATGCTAGTCTGCAATAAATTTAAACTAGCTAAACTTATTCTTTCCCTTTTTTTAGGGAGAGGTTATGAGGCGCTGTTATGTTTTTATTCAAAAAACAGAAAAAGGGTCCCCTAAGGGTTTGGACTTTTAAGGCATGTAGGATATATAACCCCAGATATAATATAGAATATTGTGTGTTTAAGAAAAAACGTTTTATTACAAAAAATATACAAAAACCCATATATCATATTTATATATTTACAACGACTTATACATGTTTCAATCTACCAGGGCTTTCATACCCGACCCCAGTGTGTCTCACAGGCACCCCCTGCTGTTATCGTGCCAAGTTGCCTGCAATCTGTTTTGGGATTCCAATAAATTTTAGACATATGACACAATCCCTAGGAGTGGTCATATCTAATGCACGGTCACCAATCCTTGATCAAAGTCTGCCATTTCAAGAAGCTCAGTCTAAGAAGCTCCTCCTCCCAGCCACTGTTTTTAACTACATTGAAAAATTGTCCTGTAAACGGTATGTGAATACTTTTTTCCTATGTGTATATCTTTATACAAAAAATTGTTATGTTTTTGATGTTGAAAGTATCATTATACATTAAGATTCATCTCTTTTGACAAATTGTTCCATTACAATATCCTTTAGATATTAGAAATGTTGTGCTCCTACCTCTGAAGAAGGAGTAAATTTGCAAAAACCTCCGAAACGCGTATGTTTTTATTCCAGTCTTTGCTACTGTTGGGGAGATTCCCCTCCTTTCACCTGTGTGGTCCTAAAAGCGCAATCATATGACTGGTACACAGATGGCTAAACTCTCACTTTACAGGTAATGGGAGTGTACACTGCATCACACAGGCTCCTACAATGGGAATGGGATGCATCAAAACTGGACCACAGAGCAATAGAAGAAGGCGGCCTGGTCTGATTAATCATGTTTTCTTTTACATTATGTGGATTGCTGGGTGCGTGTGCGTCACTTACCTGAGGAAGGGATGGCGTCAGGGTGCAGTATGGGAAGAAGGCAAGCAAGTGGAGGCAGTGTGATTCTTTAGGCAATGTTTTGCTGGGAAGCCTTGGGTTCTGCCATTCATGTGGATGTCACTTTGGAGTCCATGCCTATGGCAGTGTGTCTATGGGAATGTTTGACCATCCTGACAGCGCTGAAAGCTGAAAAATGGCTTGGGCAGGAAGGGGGTGAAAATGCACTGTATTGAGATGGTTAAAGATGATCTTCACCCACCCCCCCTCGACGCCCCCGCGCTGGCAGTGTGAAAGGGCTCCAAGCGTTTGCCCTTTGAGAGAAATTCCTATTTTGAGGCTTTTATGTGCACTGCGATGCGGTTGCACACGTTTACATGTGTTTTGTGTGTGTTTTTTGCATGTTTGCCTTGTGGAAAAATACAGCTTGCTGTATTCTTTCCACTGCACTGTAATGTTGTGAACTATGCCCAGAGGATAAGCTGGACTTTGGACTGTCTATGCAGTGGGAATGCAGTCGATAATGCATCCCACTGCATCTGGTGTGAATGGGCCCTTAACTACTTGCCTACTGGGCACTTAAACCCCCTTCCTGCCCAGGCCAATTTTCAGCTTTCAGACTGTCACACTTTAAATGACAATTGCTCGGTCATGCTACCCATATGAAAAAAATTAAATAATAAATTCACACAAATAGAGCTTTCTTTTGGTGATATTTACGGTAATCACTACCGGGGTTTTTATTTATTTTTGCTAAACAAACAAAAAAAAGACCAAACATTTTGAAATAAAACAGTTTTCATAGTTTGTTTTATAAAATTTTGCAAACAGGTAATTTTTCTCCTTCATTGATGTGCGCTGATGAGGGCACTGGTAAGGCGGCACTGATGAGGTGGCACTAGTGGACACTCATAGGTGGCACTGAAGCGCACTGATAGGTAGCACTGGTAGGTGACACTGATAGGCAGCACTGATGATAAGGCACTGTTTGGCAGCACTGGTGGGCATTGATAAGTGGCAGTAATAAGTGGCACTGAAGCGCACTGATAGGTAGCACTGATGGGCACTAATAAATACTGGTAGGTGACATTGATAGGCAGCGCTGATGATGAGGCACTGTTTGGCAGCACCGGTGGGCACTGATGATAAGGCACTGTTTGGCAGCACTGGTGGGCATTGATAGGTGGCACTAATAAGTGGCACTGAAGCGCACTGATAGGTAGCACTGATGGGCACTAATAAATACTGGTAGGTGACATTGATAGGCAGCGCTGATGAAGAGGCACTGTTTGGCAGCACTGGTGGGCATTGATAGTTGGCACTGGTGGGCACTGATTTGCACGGATAGGTGGCACTGGTGGGCATTGATGAGGCGGCAGCAGCGGTTCTACATGTTCGGAACCAATGTCCCTCCGACAGAAGCCACTGATCAGGATTTTTTTTTCTCCTCCTGTCAACGTGAGGAAAAAAAATAGCCAATTATTGGCTCTGTTTACATTACGGGATCAGCTGTCATTGGCTGGGGGTCGGTATTGGCCCCTTACTCCGATCTATGATCAGCCGAGTCTCACCGACTCGCTGATCACAGAGCGCTGACCTCCACTCAGGGGGCGCTCAGGCACGGGAGGACGTACATGGACACCCCCCCCCCCCTTTTACTTACCAGAACCTGATTTTGATCCAGCACTACACTGGCTCTCACCCTCCTTACAGGGCGGATTGAAAGCAATCCTGTGATGAGGAAGTGGGGGGGGGGGGGGGGGGGTTGAACTGCACTGTCTATGGAAACAGGCAGTGCAGTACGGGACTGAGCCTGCCAGTGTGCCACAATAGGAAGTTGCTTTCTATGGGGGCACACGGAGAAGAGGAGGAGCCAGGAACGGTGGCGGGGAACACAAGAAGAAGAGGATCAGGGCTGCTCTGTGCAAAACCCTTGCACAGAGCAGGTAAGTATAACGTTTGTTATTAAAAAAGAATGACCTTAAGCCTGGTATGTTTACGCAGTGCAATGGCAGCGTTGTGGCGTGGACGGGGCACATACACAATAATCGTTCCCTATATACCGTAGGGCTGACCTCTGCTTTTATCGGCAGTGTGAAGCGAACCTCCGTATTTTGTCTTCTTAGCACACAATGTGGAAGGATTTGGACTAACTCATGGCAAAGTTGTAAAACTGGGCTGAGGTTTGTCTTCACTTGGGCCATGAAGGGGTTAAATAAAGAAAGCCCAGAGCCCGGTGTTAGTGCTGTACACCGCCACCACCTAGGCGAGCTCCCCTGCCTGTGTGAGGACTAGTAATAGAGTGCAGGCAGGCCGTGTGGCGTGTATATAAGTATATATATATATGTGTGTGTGTGTGTGTGTGTGTGCTCTCCGTGCTCTGACACACTCACTCACTCACATATATATATATAGACGGAGCGGGCTCGGACTTGTTGTGCGGAGTGAGCAGAGCCACTTCCGGGATCAGCAGCGCTCCCAGGGGCTGCGGAGGGAGGGCGGCATACAAGGAACAGCAAATGCTATTCAGCCCAGGCAGTTTCAAGCCGCCCTTACTGGGGAATTACTGTAGTCTAGCTCCGGCTCTACCACCAGCGCTGGATGTGTGCGTGCGGGAGGGGAGGGGGAGCTCCGGGGGAAGGAAGCCAAGTCTGAGGAGGGGAGGGGGGAAGCGCCAAACTTAGATTAGGAGTCCAACAGCCACCGGAGCGGGGGGGCCCTCATTACTGAGGCGTGCAGGGGGCCCCTCATTACTGAGGCGTGCAGGGGCCCCTCTTATACAGGACTTCTCATACATGGCTGCTCATCCCCTGTCTGCACTACTTTATAAGTCCCCAACAAGTATGCAGCCAGTGAAGGCAGAGCTCCTGGGGGGGGGGGGGGGGGGGGGCACACAACGCCTGCACTCATGTATGGGGGGGGGGGGTGCAATGCCTCACTTTTTTTTTCTTGAAAACTTTATTGAAGTGTCACAAAATGTGCTTGGTCCAAGTTGGTGCAGCGCAGTGTGCCGCTCCTTGTGCTGTGTCAGTAGGGGGCATTGTTATTCACCTTAACGCAGTGCTATGGGAGGGATTTACTAAAGGCAAATAGACTGTGCACTTTGCAAAGTGCAGCTCCAGAGCTTTGTAAACGAGCAGAAGCTCTCCTGACTTCCATCGTCCAATCAGGTGCAAGCAAAAATTAAGTTTTTCTTTTTTCTTGCACATGATTGGGCATTCTTTGCAAAGTGAAGCCTTACCTCATATACTAAGCTCTGGAGCAACTGCAAAGTACAGTGGGGTTGATTTACTAAGGCCAATAGACTGTGCACTTTGCAAAGCGCAATTGCACTCTGCAGGTCCAGAGCTTAGTAAATGAGGTAAAGCTTCACTTTGCAAAGGATACCCAATCACATTGAAGCAAAATAAAAAAAAAAACTAACAGCATTTTTGCTTGCACCTGATTGGATGATTAAAGTCAGCAGAGCTCTCCCTCATTTACTAAGCTCTGGAGCAAGTGCTCTTGCAAGATGCACAGTCCATTTGCCTTTAGTAAATCAACCCCCTATGTGTCAGCAGGGCAACTACTGTGGGGTTGGTGGTTTAATGTGGGGTTGGCGGTTGTGCGGTTGCTCCAGAGCTTAGTAAATGAGCAGAAGCTTCACTTTGCAAAGAATACCCAATCACATGCAAGGGAAAAAAAAACAGCATGTTTGCTCACACATGATTGGTTGATGGAAGTCAGCAGGATCTCTGCTCATTTACTAAGCTCTGGAGCAACCGCAGAGTGCACAGTCCATTTGCCTTTAGATAATCAACCCCGGTGTTCTCTATGTCCTTGCACTCAAACCCCAAAGTACTCCCTTGTAGCGGGCTGCCCCTGGACTGGCCGGGCAAAGCATTTTTATTTTTTAACTAATCCTTCTATTAGCCCTGAAGGTCTATGGTCTCTGAATCTGTCTTTATGATGTCAGAGGATCTTAGACTGCTGGAGCCTTGGGGGGGTCTAGCAGCTCAGATGAGAAGAGGATGAGGTAACTGCTGTACCCCCAGCCCCCTAGACAGAAACAAGCAGGCCCACTGCAAAGGACATTTTACTTTCCCCAGAGGTCAGCTTTAAAGTGGTATTAACCCCAAAAGCAAACGCTTTTTATATTGCAGCTTACCTATTCTTAGATGTAATGGCTGCATTCATTTTTTTTTAGACTTTCTTCTATTCTCATCTGGTGATCCAGCCAGCAAGTCTGTTTAACAATAAAACAAGCTGTCCTGCAGATGTAGCAGTAAGGTCCCATTCACACCTGAGCGTAGCGTTTTCAGGCAGAAAGTCTTGCAATTTTACCGTGATTTTGTACAGGTCAAAAGGTCACCAATGTAAAAAGCAGAAAAACACCCAAATCTGCCTAAAAAAAGTTCCAGAACTTGTTTGAGCTTCAGGCATTTTGGAGTGGAGATGTGAACCATCTCCATACAGAATAATTGATTTTTTTCCCCTCAAGCGTTTTGTAGCTTCAGGCTTCAAGCTACAAAACGCTCAGGTGTGAATGGGGCCTTAGAGGGATGAGAGCAACCATTTACCACTGACAGGGGTGCTTACAATGGTTCTCTCAAAAGGAACAAAAACTTGCTGTAACTGCTTAAAGCTGTATTAAAGCCAAAACCAAAAATTGAATATTAGTTTAGACATACTCTTTTAGGCTTTCCCCCCTCTGTTTTTTTACCTGGCCAGTAGCACACCTCCCATATTGGAGCGCCTCCACTCCAGGGTTAGCAAACTGTCAGTAACTTCATGGACAGATATAGAAATCATGGATTTTACAAACTGTCCATGAATTAACTGTCAGTTGGCAACCCTGCTCCACTCTGGATGAAGGAGCACAGGGGTCACCTTTGGACAGCAGTATTGTCAGTTGCCAATGGATAGCAGTATTGTCAGATTTAGATATACTAACAAATTAAAGCCAACCACTGTTCATGACCTCTTTGTCCCTAATTCCTTTAATCTACTTGCTGTCACTGAAACCTGGCTCCACAAATCTGACACCCCTTCTCCTGCTTCCCTCTCCCAAGGGTGGCCTTCACTGGACTCACTCCCCTAGGCCTAATGGACGCAAGGGAGGTGGAGTGGGATTCCTCCTATGCCCCCAGAGCACCTTCCAGGTTATTCACTATCCTCCCTCTCTTTCCCTCTCATCATTTGAAGCTCACTGTATACATCTATTCTCTCCAACTTCCCTAAGAATTGCTGTGATCTACCGGCCCCCTGGACCATTATCGACTTTCCTTGATACGTTTTCTACCTGGCTACCCTACCTTCTCTCTTCGGAAATTCCCACAATCCTTCTTGGTGATTTCAACATCCCTGCTAATACAAACACTCCTGCTACTTCTAAACTTCTTAATCTAACCTCTTCATTTGACCTGAAGCAATGGGTACAGGCTTCTACTCACTCTGATAGCAACACCCTCGACCTTGTATTCTCCTACCTATGCACTCCATGCAATTTCTAAAACAATCCTTTTCCTCTCTCCAACCACCACCTTATTAGTTTGTCTGTCTTCCACCACCTTTCCCTCCAATCGCCTAACCATCACCCGCAGAAGCTTTCTCAACTCTTCTCTCCTCTATTCTGCTACTGGCCACCTCTATGACAAAATCTCTCCCCTGTCCTGCCCCAACCAAGCCACTTCCATCGACAATAAATCCCTGTGCTCCACCCTGGACAAGCTCACTCCCCTCACTACACACAGAATCAGGCCTCGACCCTTACAACCCTGGCAAACAGATGACACTAAAATTCTCAAAAAACGTAGTCGCGCTCTTGAGCGTCTGTGGCACAAGACTAAGTCTCCCAAAGACTTCAACCAATACAAACCTGCCCTCCGAAAATACTATTCTTTCCTTCACACTGCCAAGCAGACCTATTTTACAACTCTTATTAACACCTTCTCATCCAGTCCCCATAAACTCTTCTCTACCTTCAACTCTCTACTTTGTCCTCCACTGCCTCCACCCACTGACTCACTCACTGCCCAGGAGATTGCTAATCAAGATTCATACAATCCGTTATGAAATTTCCTCTCTACAGGTATCTCCCCCAGTTAAGTCCCCATGTCAACCGGTACAACTGACACTCCCCTTATTCAAATCTGCTATTACAGTCGAAGTTGCTAAACTCCTTTCTAACGCCCACCTAACCACCTGTCCCCTGGACCCTATTCCCTCTCTCATACCTAGGTCGCCCTCTGAATCTATCATACACTCTCTAACCCACATCTTCAATCTCTCCCTCACCTCCGGCCAATGCTCCAAAACATGCACTGGTCACCTCATACTTAAAAAGCTGTCCTTGGACCCTACCAATCTTAACAACCTATGCCCTATGTCCTTGCTCCCCTTTTCCTCTAAACTCCTTGAACACCTGGCTTACAACCAACTGAGTAACCACCTCATTAAAAATAACTCTAACTCTAAAAAATTACCTACTAACTGCAAAAACCAACAGACACTATTCTGTACTCCTACTTCTGGACCTTTCAGCTGCCTTTGACACGGGTGACCACCCCCTCCTCCTCAAAAACTTTACCCCCTCGGTCACCATGACTGTGCTCTTCAGTGGCTCTCATCCTACCTATCCCAACGAACCTTCAGTGTCACTTCCAATTCTACTTCCTCCACTCCTCTTCCCTTCTCTGTCGGGGTCCCCCAAGGTTCTGTTCTTGGACTTCTTTTATTTTCAATCTACACCTCTTCCCTGGGTCGGCTTTCAATATCATTTCTACGCTGATGACACACAAATTTATCTCTCCACCCCTCAACTCACTCCATCAGTCTCCTCACGCATCACTAACTTACTAACATCTGTACATCTGTAACATCTGTATGGATGTCACACCACTTCCTCAAACTCAACTTGTCCAAAGTTGACTTGTCTTATAATATTTCCTCCCCCACATGCCTCTTCCCCTGATTTCTCTGTCAAGAGCAATGGCACAACCATCCACCCATCCCCGCATGTCAGCGTGCTAGGTGTTATCCTGGGCTCTGAACTTTCCTTTCGGCCCCACATCCAATCACTTTCCAAAGCTTGCCACCTCAACCCCAACAACATCTCTAAACTACGTTCCTTTCTAACCAATGAAACCACAAAGCTCCTGATTCACTCTCTGGTTATCTCTCGCCTTGACTACTGCAACTCCCTTCTCATTGGCTTACCTTTAAATAGACTATAACCCCTTCAGTCCATCATGAATGCTGCTGCCAGACTCATCCACCTTACAAACCGTTCAGTGCTCTGCCAATCCCTCCATTGGCTGACACTCGCCCAACGAGTTAAATTCAAAATACTAACAATAAGTTACAAAGCCATACACAACTGTGCCCCCAGCTACATCACTAGCTTAGTCTCAAAATACCAACCTAATCGCCCTCTTCGTTCCTCCCTAGACCTCCTGCTCTCTAGCTCCCTCTTCACCTCCTCCCATATCCACCTCCAGGACTTCTCCCGACCCCGCCCATCCTCTGGAATTCGCTACCCCAATCTGTCAGAAGGTCTCCAAATTTATCCACTTTTAGGTGATCCCTGAAAACCTTCCTCTTCAGAGAAGCCTATCCTGCCTCCATCTAACAACTGCACTATTTTTCTCCATTAGCTCATCCCCCACAGCTATTACCCTTTTTTATAACTTGACCCTCCCTCCTAGATTTTAAGCTCTAACGAGCAGGGCTCTCTGATTCATCCTGTATTGAATTGTATTGTAATTGTACTGTCTGCCCTAATTTGTAAAGCGCTGCGTAAATTTTCTGAATTTTTATAAATCCTATATAATAATAATAAATGTTTTATTTTGGATTTATTTAAAGAGTGTTAGCTGTTTCTGTATCTAAATCTGCTAGCACATCCAACATTCCTCTCCCCCAGACTGATAATGTTGCTGTCCAAAGGTGCCCCTGTGCTCCTTCATCCAGAGTGGTGGCACTCTAATACAGGAGGCGTGTTACTGACCAGATCGAAAAGGCTCCTAAAAAGCCTGATCCACCTGAACAGTACATATTGGGATACCACCCGCTCTATTGAGTAATAGATCAGCTTCAGCGTGTTTCCACCCAAGCCACGCCCCTCTAATGCATTTTATCCACTCACAAGTCTAAACGTAGGGGTCATGATTAAGACAGTGAGCGGGTGAAACCTGTTAGGGGGCGTGGCATGGGAGGAGACATGCTGAAATTGATCTGTTACTCAATAGACTGGACGGTTTCCTGGTGTGCTCTTCCATTGTTGTTCTCTTTTTCTAGACCAAAATTTGGCTGCATAACATTTTTTGGCAGTGGTAGAGAGCAAAGATCGGCAGCGCAGGGAGCTGCACATGTGTGCATTAACCATGTTTTTTTTGCAGGAACTTCTTTTTTGGAAGCAATGGAGATGTTTTGGATGAATCTGGGAACTCCAGCTTCATGAGTGCCTAAGCTTATTTTAACCACTTCAGCCCCGGAAGGATTTACCCCCTTAACCACTTCACGACCGCTCACTGTATATATACGTCATTTTTTTGAAGAGGGATATCTCGGTAACGGCAGCAGCTGCTGCCACAACCGAGGTATCCCTCTTTACAGTGAGCGGTCCCCTTTCCGATAATGGTGGTCATCGCGGCGGATTCGCCGCGAGATCACCGTTATCGGCGGCGGGAGAGGTGCCCCCCCCCCTCCCGCCGCTCTCCCGTGCCTTCCGCCGCTTACCGGAACCGTCGGCAGCGGCGGAGGCGATCGGGTCCGTTCCCTGCCTGTGTATAGAGATGAGTGAGGCTAAGATGGCCGCCACTCATCTCTATACCATAGGAGGGCGGAAGCGACGTCAAAAACGTCACTTCCGCCCATACGTCTTAAAGAGAAATTTACAAATGTCATTTTTTTAAATGACATTTTTTAAATTTTTTTTTTTTTTCCCATTGAAGTCCAAATATGAGATCTGAGGACTTTTTGACCCCAGATCTCATATTTAAGAGGACCTGTCATGCTTTTTTCTATTACAAGGGATGTTTACATTCCTTGTAATAGGAATAAAAGTGATCAATTTTTTTTTTTTTTTAAAACTGTGTAAAAAATAATACAATTAAGTAAAATAAATAATAAAAAACAAAAACAATTTTTTTAAAACACCCCGTCCCGACGAGCTCGCGCGCAGAAGCGAACGCATACGTGAGCAGCGCCCGCATATGAAAACGGTAGTCAAACCACACATGTGATGTATCGCCGCGATCGGTAGAGCGAGAGCAATAATTCTAGCCATAGACCTCCTCTGTAACTCAAAAAATGCAACCTGTAGAATTTTTTAAATGTCGCTTATGGAGATTTTTGAGGGTAAAAGTTTGACGCCATTCCACGAGCGGCCGCAATTTTGAAGCGTGACATGTTGGGTATCAATTTACTCGGCGTAACATTATCTTTCACAATCCAAAAAAAAATTGGGCTAATTTTACGGTTGTCTTATTTTTTTATTCAAAAAAGTGACTTTTTTCCAAAAAAAGTGCGCTTGTAAGACCGCTGCGCAAATACGGTGTGAAAAAAAGTATTGCAACGACCGCCATTTTATTCTCTAGGATGTTAGAAAAAAAACAATATATAATGTTTGGGGGTTCTAAGTCATTTTCTAGCAAAAAAAACAGTTTTAAACATGTAAACACCTAAAATCCAAAACGAGGCTGGTCTGGAAGTGGTTAATGACCAGGCTATTTTTTGCCATATGGCACTGTGATACTTTAACTGACAATTGCACGGTCGTGCGACACTGTACCCAAATAAAATTGATGTCCTTTTTCCCACAAATAGGGCTTTCTTTTGGTGGTAAGTAATCACCTCTGCCGTTCTTTTTTTATGCGCTATGAACAAAAAAGGACCACCAATTTTGAAAATAAACCCAATATTTTTTACTTTCTGCTATAATACATATCCCAAAAAGAAAACAAATTTCTTCATCAATTTAGGCCAATATGTATTCTTCTACATATTTTTGGTAAAAAAAATCCCAATAAGCGTATATTGATTTTTTGTTTGGGTTTACATCCACTTTAATGCATAGAATGTATTAAAATAAAAAAAAATTCTGCCTCTACAACACCTTTAACCACTTAAAGACCGCCCACCACGCCACTTAAAGACCGCCCACCACGCCACTTAAAGACCGCCCACCACGCAACTTAAAGACCTGTACGTCGTTGCATGCAATAGATAGTGTGGGTGCATGCAACGGAGGAGCCGATGCATATGCTCAGTGGACCCGATGTCCGCCGGCCACCCGCGATCGCTGTACAGAGAGGCAGAATGGGGATCTGCCTATGTAAACAAGGCAGATCCCCGTATTGATTGGTTTGTGCAAAAGTTATAGTGTCTACAAACTATGGGATAGATTTATGAACTTTTAATTTTTTTTCTTTTTTTACTAGTAATGACAGCGACATTGCAGCGGACAAATCTGACCCTAAGTGACAATTTTTGGGGACCCGTGACACAAATACAGTGATCAGTGCTAAAAAAAATGCACTGTTACTGTATGAATGACACTGACAGGGAAGGATTAACATCAGGGCGATCAAAGGGTTAAATTTGTTCCCTGTTGGTGTTTTCTTACTGTGTGGGGGAAGTGCTGACAAGAACAACACAGAGATCGCTGTTCCTAGTCACTAGGAACAGCAGATCTCCATGTTGTCCCCTGTCAGAACGGGGATCTGCCTTGTTTACATAGGCAGATCCCCATTCTGCCTCTCTGTACAGCGATCGCGGGTGGCCGGCGGACATCGGGTCCACTGAGCATATGCATCGGCTCCTCCGTTGCATGCACCCACACTATCTATTGCATGCAACGACGTACAGGTCTTTAAGTGGCGTGGTGGGCGGTCTTTAAGTGGCGTGGTGGGCGGTCTTTAAGTGGTTAAAGGTGTTGTAGAGGCAGAATTTTTTTTATTTTAATACATTCTATGCATTAAAGTGGATGTAAACCCAAACAAAAAATTCTTTCACTCTGGTCTGTGCCTGTCTCAGGCTAGTGCATGAGATATGTACATCGCCTGTCACTCACAGCAAGGGGGCGTTTTTGACAAAGTTTTCAGCACTTTGTCAAGATTTTTCTAACTGAACAATAAAAGAGGATTTCTCAAGGCTGGAGTAAATCTGTGTGGCAAGACTGGGCTCAAATGAAAGGAAATCGTATTCTCTACATTATGACATCAAAAAAAATATTATTTTTTTGGTTTACATCCACTTTAACCACTTCAGCCCCGGACCAATTGGCAGCCAAAGGACCAGGCCCCTTTTTGCGATTCGGCACTGCGTCGATTTAACTGACAATTGCGCGGTCGTGCGACGTGGCTCCCAAACAAAATTGGCGTCCTTTTTTTCCCACAAATAGAGCTTTCTTTTGGTGGTATTTGATTGCCCCTGCGGTTTTTATTTTTTGCGCTATAAACAAAAATAGTGCGACAATTTTGAAAAAAATGCAATATTTTTTACTTTTTGCTATAATAAATATCCCCAAAAAATATATAAAAAAACATTTTTTTTCCTCAGTTTAGGCCGATACGTATTCTTCTACATATTTTTGGTAAAAAAATTCGCAATTAGCGATTATTGATTGGTTTGCGCAAAGGTTATAGCGTTTACAAAATAGGGGATAGTTTTATAGCATTTTTATTAACGGCTAGGCAATTAAAGGGGACGTACCTGTACGTGCTTTTGCCTAGCCGTGCCATTCTGCCGACGTATATGTGCAGGAGGCGGTCGGGAAGCGGTTAAGATAAAAAGCCTTCTGTGTGCAGAAGCCCCCCAAACACTTAGCTGAGGTCCCTCTCTGTCCAGCGATGTCCACGAGTGTCTCAGCCATCCAAGATTCTCCCTCCTGATTGGCTGTGACACAGCAACGGCACCATTGGCTGTCGCTGCAGTATATTAAAGTCAGCTAGCCATTCAGGGGAGAGAGGGGCCGGGTCAGGGCTCTGTGTCTGAATGGACACAGGGAGCTGTGACTCGGCTTGGGTGCCCCCATAGCAAGCTGCTTGCTGTGGGGGAACTGAAGAGGGGGGAGGGGCCAGGATCACAGAAGAGGAGGATCGGGGCTGCTCTATGCAAATCCACTGCAACAGAGCAGGTAAGTATAACATGTTTGTTATTTTTATGGTAAAAAAAGAGACTTTACAATCACTTTCATTTGTCACCTTGCCCCTTGCTGTCAGAGCTCCTAATATATCCAATGCAAATACTGGCTTTCTAAAATGCCAATAGTTTTATAGACTTATGCAAGTCCCCCACCTGACAGTGGTTTGGCCAAGCAATTGATTAATCGGGCTCAGAGCATTGCCTTTGGGAGGCTGTTCTGCCCATACCTGCAGGGTATCTTTCTAGTGAGCTGATTGATGACAAAATAAAAGTAAATTGCCCAATACCACCTTTACGTTGTATTTTCTGGAGTCATTAAATATTTGATTCAATGGTATAAATGGTGAAGGTGGTTGTAAATGAATGGCCTAAATTTATTTATACTTTTTGTTTTGATTCGTTTAGCAGTGCAGTGTGTTTTTTTTTTTTCCTATTCCTAATTACCTTAGTTTATGTGTTCTGCTTTGCGGTCCCAAGTCCTTTTTCCGCTGTTGTCCTTTCTCCGCTGTTCATCCCGATCTAAGGGAGCCAAGAGGGAGGAGCCGAGATTCACCGGCTGACATATGTATTCAGTGAAGGCTGGAGGGGAGGAGAGGGGAGGGGTGGGGAGGAGAGGAGATCGTGTTCTCACTGAACATTACAGAACTGCCAGGGAGAGAGGGAGATGCAGAGATGCACAGGGGAGAGCTGTTATGACGGAGGCACGTAACCTGACCACGCTGTCATGTTACTTATGAAGGGAAAATATTTGCACCAACAGTGCCTGCCAGTTGCCTCCAGGGAATGTCACCAGCACCTTCCAGGAGTTCTCAAAGTTAATCTGTGAGAGTTCACAAAAGCTTGCAAGAGCCCAGGAAATAGTACATTCATTTATTGTTGGTTTAGCATTTGGTATTTACGTTTGCTTTTTATGTAGGCCATTGCCTTTCAAAATAATAAAATTCCCATTCTGTGCAGCTGTAGATAAATTATGTAGGTTGGTTAGTCTCTCCTGATTCGAAACTAGAACAATCAAGGGACCAGGATGGAAAATAGGACCAAAATGGAGCTATGATCGTAAAGGATGGGAGCTGTCATATAAAGGTAACGTCAAAAAATATTTGGCTGCTTTTGTGCTTAAGTGGAGCTGTGTGGATTTAAATGCCCATCGTGGTTTATCATGGAATTTAAAAGCTACTTTGTATTTAAGTTAACTTTTGATAAAGGATCATGTCTTATGTGGTTTTCTTCATGAACGCATGGGGGGGAGGGGAGTGTATATAGTGCTAATAATAGACTTACATGAACATGCCCACCTTCAGGAATCTGCCGCCAAATAAGATTATAGAGATAAGGGACATAAAAGAATAATGCTCCTCATTTTATATATATATATATATATATATATATATATATATATATATATATATATATATATATATATTAGGGCTGTTACTGATTAAAATGTTCGTGTTCAATTAATCGATTTTTTCAAAATCGATTAATCGACTAATTTTGATTAATTATAACGCACATACAGATCCCACTACTTTTAGCTGATCTCCTTGCATTGCAACACTGCATTAGTCAGTGGTAAATGTGGTTTACACTATATACAATCACCCGACACTAGTTAGTTTCCACAATCCATGACTTAACTTCACAGTTCACACAAATACGTTTTAAATTCAAACTGTAGCACTGACGTAAGTAATTTTGTTTTCCACAGTAGTGTGACAATCCCTCCACCTCCGGTCTAACTAATCACTCTCACCTTACGGCATGGACCCCTGTGCAAACAGGTGGTCATGCAAGCGGGTATCAAAAGGGTTAACACAGACCATAAACTTCTCTCACGTCTCCTTAGATCTCAGCAAGGACGCCAGGTCATGGGTAGAAAGAAAAGATCTAAGTGCTCACCGCTTAAGTATAAGATTTAATTTCTGTGTTCAAACACAAACTACTCACATAAAGATGATAAAAACACAACAGGCAAAGCCGACAATCGTGTTAGATCCGTAGGCAAGCAGCGGGTGACGTCATGCGTAGCTCCTCCCCTCTCCTCTCCTTCAATCAGAACTTTGACGTCACCGGACTCCTCCCCCCTTCCCTTCGTTAGCAGACGGAGGCACTTGGGGAAGGGGGGAGGAGTCCGGTGACGTTGATGTTCTCAGACGGAACTCCCTGAAGACCCAGAAGCCGGCAGAGAAGTGAGCACCGATCAAAAGAATTTTGATCAATTAAAAAAATTAATCGATTAAATGCAATGGTGCAACAGGTGCAGATAGTCCATTCTAAAGATCACAAAGTAGCAGCAACAGCATATGACAAGAGTGTGAAAACAAATACACAAAGAATTAGCAAACAAAAACACAGACATACAGTAGGAAATAATCACCCCCTTTAACTCTTTCAGCTCCGGAAGGTTTACCCCCCTCATGAGCAGGCCATTTTTTTGTGATATGGCACTGCGTTAATTTATGCGACACCGTACCCCAAAAAAATGTATGTCCCTTTTTTTCCCACAACTAGAGATTTGTTTTGGTGATATTTGATCACCTCTGCGGTTTTTATTTTTTGCGCTATAAACAAAAAAAGACCATCAATTTTGAAAGAAAAAAATATATTTTTTACTTTCTGCTATAAAACATATCCAATAACAACATGTAAAAAATCTAATTTCTTCATCAATTTAGGCCAAAAGGTATTCTGCTACATATTTTTGGTAAAAAAAATCCCAATAAGAGTATATATATATTTCGATTGGTTTGCATAAAGATTATAGCATCTACAAGCTATGGGGTATATTTATGAAATTGTTATCATTTTTTTTTTGGTGGTAATGGCGATCAGCGACTTAAAGAAGGACTTTGATATTGCAGCGGACAAATCAGACACTTAACTGACACCTTTGACATTTTTTTGGAACTAGTGATACCATTACAGTGATCACTGCTAAAAATATGCACTGTCACTGCACTAAAGACACTGACAGGGAAGGGGTTAACACCAGGGGCACTCAAAGGTTTAAATGTTAATATGTTCTATATTGATAGAATGTAAATGAAGGGATTGGAGTTTGGGATTATAACGGTGCCCAACAATATATAAAAATACAGTTTTGTTCAAAATATAAAATATTTTATTACATGAAAAAATCTGACAGAACAATCATAGGTGCATTAAAAAACACAGAGTAAACATGCGATTGCTAATACTGGCCAGAGTATCCATATGCCTATGGTAATTACTGGTAGCGATCCCTACATGTTTCACCAAACATTGGCTTCTTCAGGGAAATATGTAATTGCCAGTATTTTACAATGGCTCTAGAAATACCCCCGCACACAGGGCGTGCACCAAAGCAATCCAGCAAGAACAGGGAGGGCACCATAAACGAGTTACAGGGGGCATACAGGGGCCATGAAAAACTCTGTTGGAGAGAAACGCAGAAACAGGGGTGCCAAAAAACTCCCAATTTGAGAAGGCTAAGGATTGTAGCGTGGCCAAAGGGCCCTGAAGTCAAGGGAGTAAAAGCCTGGTCGCCCCTGGGATCTCCCGGAAGTGTTCATTGCCAAAGAGGCTTTCCATAGTTGCAATGCTTATAGTAAGGAGAGGTAGGAGAAACAGGCCACCGAAGAGATGAGTATAGTCTGTCTCCTATTACAGGGGAATGCCAGTTTTAAATCTTAAAGCACCTGTCAGAGTCTTTTTAAAACAGCGTTATCAAAAGTAGAAAAAAAGCACCGGTCCTCCTCACTAATCAGTCTGCACAGGCATGGCCTTGAAAAAAAAGAGGACTTAAGATTTGTTTGCATAGAGCAGATCTTAAAAGTATAACTAAAGGCAAAACATATTTTTTTCGTTTTGGACAGAGTATAGAAGGATTAGAACACCAGGTTTGTATTGCTCATTGTGCTCTCATTAGAGAGATTAAGCCTCTCTATTTCTCATGTTTACTGTTATCTTGGAAAGTGAAAGCAAAAGATAAGGTTAAAGTGATATTAACCGATTGCCGAACCAGCTCCTGTAGATATACATCGGCAGAATGGCACGGCTGGGCAAAGTAACGTACCCGTACGTTACTTTGAATTTCCCGCTGTGCGCACGCACTGCCGGCGGCACGCGCGCCTGCCGCGAGCTCTGTCATCCGTGCTCGCGGGACCCATGGACTCGATGTCCGCCGGGTTCCCACGATCGGTGTCACTGAGCTAAAGAGCACGGGGAGATGCCGATGTAAACACAGCATCTCCCCATTCTGCCTAGTGACAGGACACTGATCGTCTGCTCCCTGTCATCGGGAGCAGCGATCAGTGTCGTGTCACTGCTAGCCCATCCCCCCCACAGTTAGAATCACTCCCCAGGACACACTTAACCCCTCCCCCGCCCCTAGTGGTTAACCCCTTCACTACCAGTGACATTTTTACAGTAATCAATGCAATTTTATAGCATTGATCGCTGTATTAATGCCAATGGTCCCAAAAATGTGTCAAAATTGTCCGTTGTGTCTGCCATAATTTCGCAGTCAAGATAAAAATCGCTGATCGCCGCCATTACTAGTAAAAAAAAATGATTAATAAAAGTGCCATAAAACGATCCCCTTTTTTGTAGACGCTATAACTTTTGCGCAAAGCAATCAATAAACGCTTCTAGCGATTTTTTTTACCAAAAATATGTCGAAGAATATGTATTAGCCTAAACTGAGGAAAAAAATATTTTTTTATATATTTTTTGGGGATATTTATTATATCAAAAAGTAAAAAATAATGCATTTTTTTCAAAATTGTCGCTCTTTTTTTGTTGTTTATAGCACAAAAATTAAAACCACAGAGGTGATCAAATACCACCAGAAGAAAGCTCTATTTGTGGGGGAAAAAGGACGTCAACTTTGTTTGGGAGCCACGCCGCACGACCGTGGAATTGTCAGTTAAAGCGACACAGTGCCGAATCGCAAAAAGTGCTCTGGTCTTTGGCCAGCAAAATGGTCCGGGCTTAAGTGGTTAAAGGTAAATTTAAAAAAAAAATAAACCATGTTATATTTACTTGCTCTGTGTAATGGTTTTGCACAGAGCAGCCCCGATTCTCCCCTTCTTTGATTCCCCCTCCATGGCTCCTGGCTCCTCCTCTTCTCCGAGAGCCCCCATAGCCCCGTTTATGTGTCTGACCCCCTCTCTCCTCACTGGCTGTGATTTACAGCAGCGGTAGCCAATGACTCTTAGCCAATGAGGAGGCAAAGATCTGGGAGAGTAGCCGCTCTCGTGCATATTGCTGGATCGCGATCAGACTTGGGTAGAGATGAGAAGGCCTGGAAAAAATGGAAATAATGGGAAAAAAAAAGAGTGTGAAATATGTTCTTTTACAATGATAAATAATGCAACACGGTATTCAAACTATATAACATAAAGATCTTAATAAAAGATTTCTGAGACTTTATGTAAAATCTTAAAATATTGTAAGTTCTCCCAGTTGAAGACAAGCAAATCATGGTCAATCCATAAAGTACAGACACAACACCAGCTGCCTCAAATGCACCTGCAAACTTCCTGTGTGTAGTTGTATCTGAATAGGTTTCCTCTGGGTGCTCTGGCGGTGAGGGTATTCTGACGGTGTTCTGACGGTGTCAACTGATTTATGGGAGTAATCTGATGGGGGCACCCAATGTAATGAATTACTGTGGTAGGGGCACCTGATGTAAGGGGGAATACTATTGGGGACATTTACAGGGTATTACCAGAGTGTGTGGAGGAAACAGCAAAAAAAAGCGACAAAGATCGCGGCTTGCGCCAAAAAATGAAAGTAGACACGTTCTATCTTTCATGGCACAGACTTTTTTAGTTACCGGACCGCCTTGAATTTTAATTAACTACCCCTGCTTTAGAAACTCCAGAAACAAAAAATAATAAATGCACATATTTTTACCTGCAAAAAGATGTGCATTTATTATTTTAAACAATATCAAAAAAATAAAAAAATTGTAAAAAGTGAATTTATTCTTTAATACCTACCAGTGTGTTTTCAAATTGTGGGAAAAACCAGAGCACCCAGAGGAAACCTATTCAGAAACAACTACACACAGGAAGTTTGCAGGTGCATTTGAGGCAGCTGGTGTTGTGTCTGTACTTTATGGATTGACCATGATAGAAAAAAGACTGTATATCATTAGTAGAGTGCTGGATTACTATCTTTCCAATTTTGATAACATATAGAATATTGTAATTCTGAGAATCACTGCAATGCCGTGCAGTGCATCAGTTCCAGTTTCTGAGACACTCTCACTTTCTGGGAGGTCACATCCAGACTACGACCATTTTATGGAATGTTCCCTCCTGGCAGAGTCCTCGGCTTAGTTCCTGTGGGCAGGAATTGTCCACTCCTAAAGACTCTCCCCATAATGCCACACTGATGCTACAGTTGGTACAGAGTAAATTTCATAGAATCTGGTGAGCACTTATATTAATGTTATTAAGTTTCATATGCATATGATGAAAAAACTAATTGTAATTGATACTGGATTAATATGGATTGAGTATCATTTTTGGTCAATTCTCTATATGGCCTAATGTTACTGTCAAAGATGTTTTATGCTTTGTATATTTTGTATTAATTAATATTTTATTATTACCCACTGTGTATGTGCTTACCTCAGAGACCGTGACATATCCGTGAAAGTCCCATCACCTTATGGGAGAGTGGTGCTCTCTCTAATTTTGCGCTAATCGATTTCTTAGGGATGGGGATATGACAATCTGTCCCTAGAACTGGTCCAACAATTCCAAATATGTATATTCTCCCCATAATGCAGTTTTTTAGGTATTGTGCACGTGCAGTAACTCAAATAAGGGTGATGCTGTAATCTCAAGACACAACCTAAGACACATCATCATCAGGACAAAGGTCTGAGATGCATTTGGCATCTATACACTGGTAAACTTTGCTTATAAGGTTTTTCATTGTATGCTCTATTTGGAGAAATAGAGCTCCGTGAACTTTGCCAACATTTCCTTTTCTGACAAACAATAGACACTGCTGTGTTTATTGTGTGTCAGGTTTATTTCAAGAAAAAGCATGTCTAATTTTATTTTATAACAAAGCTGCTTATGTCCACCCTTGGATAATTGCTTTTTAAGAATTGGCCAATTTGTGGAGCTTCGGACTCCCTTGAGTTTTCCCAACATTTCTTTTTCTGACAGGAAAGCGACTTTGCTTTGCCTACTGTGTGCTCTGACAGGACACTTCTGATTCATTAGGAAATATAGCAAAGATAGCTGTGTATGCAGGATGAACAGATTCACTGCATGACAGCATGCTCTGCTCACACTTATATTGGCCGTACACATGATTTCTGGATTTTTGCCTTTTATTTTCTTCAATCAAAATTATAATTGTAATTTTTTACGGCACCACACAATAATCCTTTTTGATTAAACACAAAATCAATCTTAAATACAATAATTTCTGATAAATGTTCATATTATTTAAAATATTTTTGCATGCTCTAAAGGAGTCAAAACAATGAACAAGGACAAAAAATGATTAGCGTTCATTCACTACAAAGTTTATGTGCTGCAACATATGCATTTTCATGCTTTAGGCCCCTTTCACGCGGGACGGATCCGTATTGATCCGCCCCGTGGATCGCTCAGCTGTTCCCCGCTGAGCCGGCTGATGACAGGGCGGTCCCTGCAGTCTGTGCAGGGACCGCCCTGTCAGTTCTCCGCTCTCCTCTATGGGGGATCGGATGAACACGGACCGTCTGTCCGTGTTCATTCGATCCGCTCTGCAGACGGAGGCGGACGATAGCGGGTGTCAGTGACACCCGCTATCCCATAGACATGCATGTATGTCCGTTTTTCATCCAAAAACGGATGGATGAAAAACAGACATACGGTCCGCATGTGTGAAAGGGGCCTAAAGGCCATGTGGTAGCCTGCTGCATTAGGCATGTTAACTTGCTGTTTATACAGAAACAGGTGCAACAACTATTCTCATGTATTATAATGTGATTAGTAGTTCTGCCACTCGTAGTACTATTATGTTTAATGGTTGTATAATAAATTGTTCATCCTACTGCAGCCCTCAAATTTGTTGCATTTGGCGAGTGGATATTAGTTGAGGGTGAGTGTGGAGCGGGGGCGGACTGGGCTGACAGTTTCCTGGCTGATCGCTTCTGGCAGAAGTGGTGCAGCCTTTTTTACAGGGCATCTGATGGTGTCTGGCATTTCATATACAAGCTGTGCCTTAGCGGGCGGTCCCCGCTCTGTGGTATCTGGCCGGTAGTGCTCCCGATTCCTCCTTGTGATACCCGCTGCATTGATGGGCACTGATGAGGCCATATTGATGGGCACTGATAGGCTGCATTGATGGGCACTGATAGGCTGCACTGATGGGCACTGATAGGCTTCACTGTTAAGGTTGCACTGATAGTGCTCCCGATTCCTCTATGTGATACCCGCAGCATTGATGGGCACTAATGAGGCCATATTGATGGGCATTGATATGCTGCAGTAATGGGCACTGATAAGGCTGCAATGATGGGCACTGATACGCTGCATTGATGGGCACTGATAAGACTGCACTGATGAGGCAGTACTGATAAGCTGCACTGATGGGCCTACACTGATAAGGCAGCATTGATATGCTGCACTGATGGACACTAATAGGCTGCACTGATGAGGCTGCACTGATGAGGCTGCACTGATGGGCACTAATAGGCACTGATGAGGCGGCAATGATGGGCACTGATGAGGCGGCAATGATGGGCACTGATAAGCTGCACTGATAGGCACTGATGAGGCTGCACTGATAAGGTAGCACTGATGGGCACTGATGAGGCAGCACTAATAAGCTGCACTAATAGGGCTGCACTGATAAGGCAGCACCAAACATGCTGCACTGATGGGCACTAATAGACTGCACTGATGGCCACTAATGAGGCTGCACTGATGAAATGGCACTGATAAGCGGCACTGGTGTGTCTACACTGATAATGCAGCATTGATATGCTGCACTGATGGGCACTGATATGCTGCACTGCATATCATCACTGCAGGCTGCAGTGATGAGGCTGCACTAATGGGGTTGCACTCATGGGCACTGATATTCTTTATGTTATTATTTTTAAAGTTGTTGATATTTATTTTTGTAACTTAATTCTGCATAAAACATTTACAGTGTAATTTCATATGATAATTTACAAGGGTGTGTTTAGGGGCAGAATTAGTGGTGGGGCATTGTAGCGAGTAACTCTTAAGGCCTGGCTAGTAGCTCAGGAAATGTTAAACCCTGTCCTACTGCAAGGTTATGATGTATTATCCTATCTCTATGCTCCTGCTATTTTCCAGTGCAGGAGCTTCCCAACAAGGCAACCCATTCACAATTACTTGGCTGCAATGGATTAGAAGGCACAAAAAATGTTGCAGGCTGCATTTTTTCAAAGAGCACTGCATAGCACAATGTTAGTTGTACTGTAGTGTTGCATGACACATGTATTATTGAGGTGTGTTGGGGTCAATAATTTCCAGCTGCTTAGAGCTAATTAAGCTAATCAAAATAAGTAAATGATTTTTATTATCCATATTAAGGGTAAATCATTTATTCAGATCAATTATATATAGGCTAAGGGAGACAATAGATATACCAAAGCTTGACTTAGATCTGAAGTCAAGATGACATTGTCAGTTTGGAGACCTCTATGAAACGCAGGATACATTTTTTTTCCAGAACAGCAGTATATGTAGGTAACCCTGTACATAGGTTCATAGTGCTTCAAAGCTGCAGCCAGAAATGAAGGCACAAAGCTTTGTAAATTTTACTATGCAGTTGGTCACCCCAGCTATCACTTATCACTGACACTTACTCTCACACTTAATCTTATTACTCTCAATAACCTTAATATTTAAACTACCCCTAAAATGAACACACATATATAAAATACTTATATTGTTTTGCCATCTGTGTCCCATTTGAAGAGTTACCCTTACTTCCTATCCAATATAAAGTACTGTATAGAAAGCCTTCTCATATGCAGCTAGTGGTTGGAGTTGTTGTTTGCAAAGCTCAGTAGCTCAAGCTAACATGTACACACACAAGTGAAGGAGTCATTCCCTGTCCTATCAGTTCTGTGACTCTTCAATTAAATTATCCAGTCGTGTGAAAAGCAAATTCCTGTCTGTACATGATTGGATAATTGACAAAACAGTCACATAAATATTTATATATATATAGAGAGAGAGAGAGAGAGAGAGAGAGAGAGAGAGAGAGAGAGAGAGAGAGAGCACAACAAAAAAACTATCTGGTTTGACTAAAGCCTTGTCCCCTGTACCAGCCAGTGTTTCCTAGTGATGAATGCTATCCTGCAGCAGAATATGGGAGGGTACTTCTTAGTATTCTGCCATGTACATTGCAGGGCCAGCAGTGGCAGTTGGTCTTACATTGTATAAGACAATATGCAGTAAGAGGGGAGGCAAAAAGACCCCACAGAGTCAACTAAATTAGCTGCCTCTCAATCTGTGACCAGCCAGTGTAAAAATCCATCACATTCACATAGTTCATTCCCCATCCTGTGACCGATTACTGTAGCATAAAAATCCATCACTGTCTCACACAGATTAGCTGTAATTTTAAGAGTAAGACTGAAGACATGCTTCCCCCTTCTTGCAGCTGACATATGAACTCATTCTTCTAGTATGGTACTTTCAGACAGACCAGGAAAGGCTGTGATCAGCGATTTTTATTGTGACTGCGACATTATAGCGGACACATCGGACATTTTTGACACATTTTTGGGACCATTGTCATTTATACAGCAATCAATGCTATTTAAATGCATTGATTCCTGTATAAATGACAGTTGTAGTGAAGGGGTTAACCACTAGGGGGAGGGGAGGGATTATGGACTGTGACGTGTGTGTGTTTTTTTACATTAGGGGGCGGGGCTGACGTCTGATGTCATTGATCGGCTTTCCGGATGACCGGGAACTGCCAATCAATGACAGGCAGAGTAGGAAGCGCGGGGAGAGGTTTGTTTACACATACCTCTCCCCGTTCTTCAGCTCCGTGACCCGATCACGGGACACCAGCGGCGATCGGGTCCGCTGGTCCCGCGGCCGGAGTCACGGAGCTCCCGACCGGGTCGCGAGCGTGCCGCTGGCGTCGCGCACGCAACCCACGGGCAGGTATTTAAAGGATCGCGTACAGGTACGGGATTTTGCCTGCCCGTGCCATTCTGCACACGTATATGTGCATGAGGCGGTCGGGAAGCGGTTAAACAAGACTCTTCCAAAATAAACCAGAACCAGTATGATAGCAAGAACCTATAGCATTGTCCAGTCATTGTTTTGCTTGTACTTTTTAGGTTATTTTGCTGTAAAGCAAGGAAGCATAAACCACTATAGTATATTAATGTGCTTTACTAAACAAGAATGTTGTCTGTACAAACTTCCAGTGGAAAATCAATACAAGGCATACAGCATATTACAAATACACATACAACACACACACATGCACACACTATCAAAACTTCTTAGCAAATGAGCATTAACAATAGTCTGTTTGCGATAGAGATACACTAAAAAATGACTTCGCTTGTGTTATAGTTTTCGATTCCTGTAACAAACAGGATTCCAGGCTACTCAAGTGATTGAAGGAAGCCAGACTCGTTTATAGTGTAGATTTAGTGTCATCCCTAGGTGAAGTTCCTTCTGTGGTCTTCTGAGGTTCCCTCTAGCACAGACCTTCCTTGGCGTTATGGAGCCCCCTTTTCTTCTACCCAGGCCTTCTTGGTGTTATGGAGCCCCCCTCTCTTGTTAGTTTTTTTGTCCCTTGGTATCTTTCGGTCATTTTTATCCTAGTTCCTTCCATTTGCTATCATTGATAAAACTCTAATTGGTCCAAAGTGCACAATCATATCTTTCTTATGACAGTGATTGGATGGACAAAATCCAAAATGTGGCGCTTATAATATGAATGAAAAATTAACCCAACATATACTGGTACATCTTAAAGTGTTCAATCAAACAAAGGTGCCTATAAATTACATGTGAAAAAATGGAATATTAACCAAACATGTGATAGTCCATCTTTGAAAATGTTCAATCAAACAAAGTGACAGTAGGTTAAAAATGTTCCATGTTCCATGTGGAAGTGATTGGATGGAACTCAAGCCCCCTTTACTCCCTTTACTATGATGTCTAAGCAATATTTCTATCTAATAACAATCTGTTGTTGCTATTCATAGTTGTGACATCTCTTATCTCTTGTAAGTATAAGTTGATTAAAGTGGTTATAAAGGCACAAGGTTTTTTTTCATCTTAATGCATTCTATGCATTAAGATAAAAACCCTTCTGTGTGCAGCAGCCCCCCTAATACTTACCTGAGCCTATCTAGATCCAGCAATGTGCATGAATGCCACAGCCGTCCAGGACTCTCCCTCCTGATTGGCTGAGACACAGCAGCGGCGCCATTGGCTCCCACTGCTGTCAAAGTCAGTTAACCAATGAGGAGAGATAAGGGGTGGGGCCGAACCATGGCTCCGTGTCTGAATGGAAACACAGAGCTGCGGCTCGGCTTGAGTGCCACCATAGTAAGCTGCTTGCTGTGGGGGCACTCAACAGGAGGGTGGGGCAGGAGCGCTGACAAGGGACCAGAGAAGAGGAAAATTCAGGCTGCTCTGTGCAAATCCACTGCACAGAGCAGGTAAGTATGACATGTTTGTTATTTTTAAAGAAAAAAAAATGAGACTTTAGTATCACTTTAAGGCTCCATGCACACTGAAGCTCATAAACAGCCATTTTTTGGAGTTTAGGCGTTTTTTTTAACAGCCCATAAACTTCCCTCTATGTTATCCTATGTGTCCATGCACACATGGAAGTTTTTGAATGTTTATCAGCAGTGGAGTTTATGGGCTGTTTTCTGAATGCCACAAAATCGAGTCGTTTTTCTGACCATAAAAAACGCTAAACGCACATAAACGCTGATAAACGTCGATAAACGCTCAAAAAGGTGTCTCACCAGCATTTTTTTAATGTTTTTTATCCATTGGAAAAATAAATAACATTTTCAAAAAAAAAGCCACTAACGCTAATAAACGCTATTGCAAAAATGTTAAACACCATTGAAAAACTCACTACACAGCTACTGGCGTTTTTATAACGTTATTTTAATGTCCCGTGTGCATGGAGCCTTAGTCTGCCATCACATCTGGACCTTTGGACATTAGTTGGCCTGTTTAGCATACCAAAGCCATATGACCCCACAGGGATGCACAGTCTATTAACTGGCCTCCACCTATTCAGCTGGCCCCTGAAGAAAAATGGGGCAATCTTGGTTATGTGTAACATTTAGCTTTAGCATACTATTGAAGACACAATGGGAAAGACCAGTTCTCTTGAGAGACAGAAGACAAATTTGGTAGTAAGTAAAGTCTGAAAAAAAACTATTCACAGATTTTTATGTATGTCTGAAAACTCACCAAACATATACTATTATGTGATATATATATATATATATATACTATATATATATATATATATATATATATATATATATATATATATATATATATATATACACACTGGAGATCAAAATTAGAGAACAACCTACAATTTCCTAAATTTCAAGGGCACTGCTTAGTCCTATTTTAAATGATCTAAACAGGAGTAAAAGAGCAGTTTTGTTAAGCATATTTCATGAGTTACATATATTGAAGTGCAGAATAAAAAACTTCAATGAGATTTGAAAAGGAACATTGATCAATATTAGAGAACACTTTCAGATACCTCTCAGTTATTGGTGTTAATCTGGCACCTTGTTTTAATTTCTTTAATTATATGACAAACCCTATTTAAAGCGGTTCTGCACTGACAAAAGCAATTTTTTTATTTTTTTGGTCCATCTATGTGTAAAGTATGCATCTTAAAATAAACTTACTTGTTTAGGTGCTGCAGCGTTCCTACGTCCGTTTTTATGTAGAATGAGTAGTTAGAAAATACTCTTCCTGGTTCCCTTGTTTTTCCCCACCCAGCATGCATTGCCGGTTCCCGCGCATGCGCTGTAGCTTTACAGCTACGAGCGGCGTAATCGGGGCGGTTACCATGGCAACCATGCAAATCACGCAAGATTTTGCATCGGAACCCCCGCAATGTCTCCTGGGATTGATTACACGGGATCCCAGGAGACACAGCGAAACGAAGAGGAAATTACGCCGATCCCCGCTGAGAGCCTGCCCACCCCCGCAGGGAGAAGAAAACAGATGAAGACATCAGGAAAGGTAAGCTTAAAAGATGCAGAATTGAACAATCAATTCTGTCATCTTACAATTAGAGAAGCCATAGAGACATACTTCTATGGATGGGTGCAAAACCGCTTTAACTGGCAGCCTAACTTCCCAGTTTTCACTGACTTTGCAGGATAGTGAGCCATTCTAAAGTGACTGAAACCCTCTGGCAACAGATTAAGGCCAAAGGGATGACCATTTCAGCCATAGCAAGAGAAGTTTTTCCCCTGAATTTGCTGCCACTTCCGGTCCTTGTGGTTTGCTGGACAAACCCGATGGATCGCACGCTGAAGCCGCGGCTCTGCAACAGATACACGAGTGTCAGCGACACAGTAATAGCTTCTACATAAAAGCGAGCAGCCCCAGTGCCGGGTCGGGCACAGAACCATGTAAGAAGCCATTTGGCTATCTTTGTTTTTAAAAAGTTTTATATTAAAGCAATATTACACTATAGAGTTCTCTTGCTCTTACATATATCTCGTGTGAGTCTGAGAGGAGGAGACAAATCCAAATGTACATGTCAACGCCTATGTGAACAGGCACAATCCTGTAAAAGCGTTTTTGATTTACTTTTTCATTAAAGTGGTCAAAGGGATCCGGTAAGCAGAATATTTATCAGCACACTTGGGTGTCGCATGCAAGTTTATACGGTGGAGGTTTGCAGCTTATTGAACAAACGTCACATCATTGCAATTAAGCTTCATATTAATGGACTGCTGAATTATCCTAGTAAAGTTTAAAACCTATGCGAATGGGACTTGTTATATTCATTTATTACTATATATTAATTTTATTCACTGTGGTGTTC
This sequence comes from Lithobates sylvaticus, assembly GCA_028564925.1. Lineage (NCBI taxonomy): Eukaryota > Metazoa > Chordata > Amphibia > Anura > Ranidae > Lithobates > Lithobates sylvaticus. The sequence continues at coordinate 126,978,642 of CM053026.1, read as the reverse complement.
ATGTGGTGAATCAAAATTGCAGCGGAAGAAATTTTTTTGCTGATACACAGTGATTTGGGTGATTGGAGTTCACCAAGGTGCACAGATGGTGTCAATCAAGTGACACACATGTTTAATGTTTATTTCACATAATATTTTTTATATATATGGTATCACGTCACATGCAATTTTGTATACTTTTGTAGAATTGTCATACAAGGTATCACATATATGTTATACATTTATCAATATAAAGAATTCTCTGTGTATCTATACCTAAGGGTACCATATACCTACACGAGAATTTCTTAACACTTTTAGGAGTAAAATAGCGCCCCTATATCACTATGTATCACTGGAGAATAATTTTTCTTTTCTAGGGAGCAGCTTAACCTCCTTGGCGGTGTTCCTGAGTCTGGCTCGGGTTCAGTTTTTTCTGCCAGGAGCGGTAACCCCGAGCCAGACTCGGGCTGCATTGCAGGATACAGGGGGGGAAGTTACTTACCTTTTCCCCTGGATCCTGCGATGTCTCCCCGCTGTGTAAGCGAGCCGTCTCCTCGCTCGATTCACACAGTGCCGAGTGCAGCTGATCTCCGTTCCCTGCGACGTTCCGACGCACGGGAGCGGAGATCGGCGCCAAATTCAAAAAAGTTTAAAAACACAGTACACATACAGTCAGTGATGTAAGTAACTGAGTTAAAATAAACTGAGTTACATAACGCAGTTACTTTAGAGGGTAACGAGTAATCTAACTGATTACTTTTCCCCTCATGGTAACTCAGTTCCCATTACTTTGGCTTAGTTACCCCAATTACATCTACCGCCACTAGATGGCAGTAGTGTAATTCCGGTGTCCTGCCGAAAAAGTTCCCCCGCCGGATAAGGACCCCCTGTACTGCGCAGGGGCAGGGCTTGCGCAGTACGAAGGACTACGGAGCTTCCGAAAATTGCCGAACCTAAACAACTCTGAGTGAACTCAGTTAACATGTAATTGTACGAGGCGATGCCGCACGCTCCTGATGCTCGTGCTACTCTGCAGGGGGCGTCTATCGTGTAACTAAGGGGCGGGGCTAGTATTACTGTAACCAAGGGGCGCATTTATTGGTATTGTTATATATCGAGCTCTGCCCATTAATTTAACATTCGCCCTCTTCTGTAGCCATCCGCCCCTTACACGATATAATAATAATAGACCCGCCCCTTGCTTACACGCTATAACAGATCTGCCCCTTGGTTAGAGTAATAATAGAGCAGCCCCTTGGTTACACGATATATAACAATAATAATAAATGCGCCCCTTGGTTACAGTAATACTAGACCCGCCCCTTAGTTACACGTATAGAATATTTTAAAAAAAAGTCAGTTACTTTGCTGAGTAACTAATTACTTTTCCAATGTAGTAACTGAGTTACTAACGCAATTACTTTCTGGGAGAAGTAATTTATAACTTAACTAATTACTTTTTTAAAGTAAGATGACCAACACTGCATACAGTACTGTAATCTTACAGATTACAGTACTGTATACAAAAAATACACATCCCCTTTGTCCCTAGTGGTCTGCCCAGTGCCCTGCATGTCATTTTGTATAATAAAAAGATTTTTTTTTCTGCCTGGAAACTGGAGATTGTCCATAGCAACCAAAAAGTGTCCCTTTATGTCAAAAGTGGTTTTAGACCAGCTAGAAAACACAGATAATAAATTAAAATCACAATCACAATCCAACAATAAATTTAATGACAGCGACTATTCTGCAACTGAGCAAATTTCAGTGTTTTTGATTTGATTACATTATTGAATCATTTTTATATATATTTGTATTATATTATAATTTATTATTTTGTGTTTCAAACTTTATCATACCCGGGATGTCTACTAGACTCTGGTTCGGACAGATTTAAGTGAGTTATTCATAAGAATTGCATGCCTACAATATAAAAACGCCAAATTTCCATGCAAAATAATTGTACCGCTTTCAGCACAAAATTCCAGCCAGAATCATACTGCCAGGGAGATTAAAAGAAAATAGACAGAAATGTATAAGAGCAATAGCAGGCACTTATATATTTCTCTCTACAGGTGTCGCAGGGTTTATACAGTTGGTGTCCAGCTGTTTATCACAAGAGAAGTTTGTTGTCCAAATCTGTGCTAGAATATGGCATCTTTACAACGTCACAAACTCATTCAAGCCCCCCAAGAAGGCTGGTCGTCCACGAAAGACAAATGCAAGAGAGGACAGGGTAATGCAGAGAATCTCAATGGGCAATCGGTTCAACACTGCAGCTGCGATTGCTCGCCAGTTCAGTGCTGAACTGAGTAAGGATCTGTCTCGTCATACAGCGTCTGACCGTTTAAGAGAATTTGGACTGAAAGCCCACTCTGCAGTGACCAAACCTCTCATTAGCAGAAAGAATCAAAAGCCTAGACTGACCTTTGCTGAGGAGCATGTTGTGTGGACAGAGGAGAACTGGCACAAAGTTCACTTTAGTGATAAAAGCAAGTTTAATTTATTTGGGTCTGATGTGAAACATTATGTTCATCATCAAACTGGGAAAAGACTGGACCCAAAGGGTGTAAAGAAGTCAGTGAAAGGTGGAGGGAGAAGCGTCATGGTTTGGGGGATGTTTTCTGCAGCAGGAGTTGGGCCTCTTATACAGCTTCATGGCAGAGTGAATGCAAATGTTTATCAGAAGCTTCTTCATGCGGTTTCTTTCCTCTGTTCATCACTCAATCAGCCAGCAATTTTCATGCAAGACAATGCCCCCTGTCACACAGAAAAACTGGTAAAGCAGTTCCTTGAAGCTGAAAACATTGACATAATGAAATGGGCAGCCCAGAGTCCTGATCTAAACCCAGTCGAAAACCTCTGGAAAATCCTTGTTGACAAAGTTAGGGCCAAGAATCCCACTACAGTCACCGAACTGTGGAAGAGACTGGAAGAAGAGTGGAGAAAAATCACACCAGAGCAGTGTGAGAGACTAGTGATGTCCTGTGGCGGCAAAAGTCGTCCAAAGCAAGGGCCTGTGCACTTCCTACTATATGTTGATTGTTGTAACCTTCAGACATTTTATCTTTTCATTTAATCTTTCTCTGTGCTACAGTCATTGCTTTTCTCTAATTTTGATCATTGTGTTTTCTACAAAATAAAGTTTTTTTTGTTGAAGTGCCTTGGTTATTTTGAAAAACACTGTTCTATTAGTATGAAGTAGCCACAACAAAATTTCCATCAAATGTTGAGCAATGAAGATTACATTATTTCTGAAAAAATCAAGTGTTCATAAATTGTTCTCCAATTTTGATCTCCAGTGTATATATATATATATATATATATATATATATATATATATATATATATATATATATATATGTGTGTGTGTGTGTTGTGTATACTGTATATATATAACTTAACACAGCCATGTACTTTGCTTCCTCTTCTTCTTGATATCATTGGATTCATCAGCACAGTATAGGCATAACAGTTTGCTATGACCCTGCTTTATGTCGTTTTGTTGTGATAGTTGAATCGGTGCATAATAACAAAACTCTCCAGCTCTAATAGTAGATAAGTTGAATGAACTAATTTTATGTTGAGATTGCCTAGTCTTCAGTCATAATGTTCCACAGGGATTCTCGTAATACGTACCTCACTAGCTGCAAAGTGTACCATAGGGGACGTGAACCCCAACCTTAATTGTTCATGAAATATTCAGTGCTTCCTCCCATTTACAGGACAGTCACCACAACAACATCCCTTGGCTCGCAAGTCAGGATGCAGCACACTATTGTTTTTCTTGTGAAACGGTTGACCCTATAGTTTAGGTAAAGGCTGCTTAGCATGTCAAAGGAATGCTGCATGATGGAAAAAAAAATATTTATAAATAAATTACATTTAACCCATGCATTGCTGGAAAATGGCAAGATACTTAAAACCTCCAAAAAGACAAAATAAGTAACCAAATGTCTACACTGCAAAAATGTAAGTACCTGAAGTTGACTTAGAATTTTGTAATCCCCTATATAGAAGACTAGGGCAGGAAGGACACTTGCAGAGCCCTTGAAGCACAAGTTCTAGTTGACACTTTTCCAATTTGTAGCAAATGTGCATGGCAAATTTGCATGGCAATTTTCTAGCAAGAGCAAAATTGCAGTGGTGAGTCTACAGCAAAAGTTCTGCAAGCCTACAGCATGAAAATTCAGCCACAGTGACCCCTGTGGTGGGATGACTATTGCCCAACATAACTGAACCAGAACTTGTGGCTGATATGCAGAATGTTTGTAGAGAAAGTTGACCTGGTGTCATACAACGCAGATTTTCTGCAATTGTACAACATACTTGTGAAGTCTGGCAAGTCTAGCAATAGCTTAGCAAGTCATTTTTAAATATGCAGCACAATTGCTTGCTATCTGGGATTAATGTATTCCTTAACTGCAACAGAGAAAGGGCCAATCTACAAATCTTTTGTCAGGTAAGGCAGGATACTTATATGTATTTTATCTGTATATTTATATGTTTGTCTGAAGTTCAGACATATCATTTGAATTCACCACCAGCTCGTAATGCTGTATTTTGTAGGCAAAATTAATTAGCTAAAATTTTCGAACAGAAAACCAGACCCTATTATCAGACAGGTTTTCACTCTAACAATAATTGAGAAATAAATTACAATTAATGAGAATTAAAGGTTTTTAATAAGTGAATAATTATTTCATGCAAAGCATTAACAATTACACGCCTATGTAATATTTATTTATGTGAACTGAACAGTTTGATAAAGAAATGATATAATTAGATATAATCACCAACGTGAAAAAGCTTAGTCATTTTAGTGGATTGAATCTAAAGTGTGGTATGTATTATCATAAACATGTCCCCGTGTATAGTTTCCAATGATGAATGCACATGGAATGGAAGAAAGGATGCTGTGGGGTGGTGGATCACCTATTTTATGTAGACACCAAGAGAAAGTTCCTTTCACCCTTTGTCTGGAGCACAGGGAACGTAAAAAGGCTTGTGTCTAAGATCAGCTTAATGTGAAAGGAAGAAAAGGCCAAACTAACCATGTAAGATAAATTAAGAATTTACACCCAAGATATTTACTATAGTTGTATGTACTGATTTACAGCCCTGATAAAGGGGGGCCATCTAGAAATCCAGCAATGTGATGGCTTTATATTAAACATCACTCTTTAAGAATTTTGGGCCCTAAACAACTGGCTTGAGGCTTTTATCCACAGCAGTTTTTAACAAGAACACATTACCCTCCCTAGCGGTATTCCCGAGTGTGGTTCGGGGTAAATTTTCATTACCAAAAGCGGTATCCTTGTACAGGTTACTTACCATGTCCCCAGGATTCTGCGATGTCTTCTCGCTGTGTCCTCTGCCCAATGTATTACTGTGCCGGGCTCCATTCCCTGCAAGCGCCGTGACGCATGGGAGCGGAGCCCAGTGGCAAATGAAAAGAAGTACAAAACACACATAATACACTTTAATCTGTAGATTACATTACTGTATCAAATCATTTCATATCAGTTTTGTCCCTAGTGCTTTGTCCAGTGCCCTGACTGCACTTTTTTGTTATATATACCGTGCTTTCTGCCTGGAAACTTGAGAACATCCATGGCATCCAAAAAGTGTCCCTCTACATCAAAAGCAGTTTTAGACCAGCTAGAAAACAGCGATAGTAAATTAGAATCACTTACAGAATTGAGCGATAGTGACTAGTGGGGAAATTTGTCATCAGACACTGAAAGTGACGACATCGACGATTCTGCGACTGAGCACATTTCTGTGTTTTTGATTTGATTACTTTATTGAATACATTTTATTATTATTATATTATTATTGTTTATAATTATTTATAGTTATTTATTATATTATAATTTATGATTTTGTGTTTCAAACTTTATCATACCTGGGATGTATACTAGACTCTTGTTTGGACAGATTTAAGTGTGTTATTCCTAAGAAATATAGGCCTACAATATAAAACGCCAAATTTCCATGCAAAACAATGTACAGCTTTGACATTCAAAAATCTGACATAATCATACCGCCAGGGAGGTTAAAAAGAATTTTGGACCCTAAACAATAAGCTTGAGTCTTTCATCAACAACAGTTTTTAACAAGAACACATTGAGCCCAATTTAACACTGAGGGCCTGTTTGAAATCTTGCGAGTTCAGCTGAACTCACGCGATTTTAAACCGGTATTTAAGTCCAGCTTCGGAGGGCGCTTTGACAGACATCTGTGCGGGTTCATGCACAGATGTCTATTGAAATCGCCCCTGAAGTTGACAAAAGTAGTGCAGAAACTACTTTTGGAAATCCGTGCAGCGTCACAAAGTTGGCATCGCACAGATTCTGGTGGTGCCATCGCCAACCATAGCCTCCGATTTGGCATTTGATTTTACATTTTAAATCGCATGCCAAATCGGCCCAATGTGAATGTGGGCTGATGGTCATTTATTAATATTGGAGAGTGTAAAATCTGGTTCAGCTGTGCATGGTAGCCAATCAGCTTCTAAATTCAGCTTGTTCAGTTAAGCTTTGGCAAATGAATGAATGACTTGTATAGTGCTGCAAATGCAAACTGAATCACCTCAAGGCGCTTGGTCCGTCCTATGTTGTCCTGCTTCTTAGAAGAGGTAGGTCTTGAGTTTTTTTCTGAAGGCCCGATGGTTTTCTTCCATGCAGATGTTCGTCAGTAGAGCGTTCCATAGCCGTGGTCCTTGGACTGCGAATCTTCGTTCTCCCTTGGATTTGTAACGGGACTTGGGGATGAGGAGGCGATTTTGGTTAGTTGATCGGAGGTTGCGATTGGTTATATAGTGTTTTATTTTCTCGCATTGGTATTGAGGGGCGTTTCCTTGTGTGCATTTGTGGGTGAGGCAGAGGGTCTTGAATGTGAGCCTATCCTTTACCGTTAGCCAATGTAGAGCCCTCATGGATGGGAGATGGATTCCCAGTTTTTTTTTCCCGTAACTAGTCTTGCTGCCGTGTTTTGGATGGCTTGTAGGCGTGCAATCTGGTATTTAGGTAGTCCTATGTAGAGGGGGTTTGCATAGTCGAGTCGCGAATTGATGATTGTCCCAACTACTACTGCTTCTGGAATGAAGGGGATGAGTCTACGTAGCATGCGGAGAAGATGGTGGGTTCCGCTGACTACAAAGAAAAACCTGGAAGCTTCTATGCAGAGCTGCACCAGATTTTTCACTCTTTTTTAGTAAATAAACCCTATTACTAGTAGAGTAATGAAGCAGCCTTTCTCAACCTTTTTAACACAGAGGAACCGATAAATAACTTTCCAGTCTCAGGGAACCCCTGCTAATAATTACTATATCTACGTTGTACAGCTATGGTACATTAGCGCAATGGTCGCGCAGAAGAATGCTCCTTACAACTGTGGTCATTGGGAAGAATCCCCTGTTACAGATAGCTAAAAAAGGATCCACTAGCAACTTCAGGAGGAACCCAAGGGTTCCATGAAACCCTGATTGTGAAAGGCTGAAGGAAAGGTTAGAGTGTCTTACCATGTGTCACCACTCAGATAAGTCTCTTACTAGATTCTGTGGACGATAAAATTATAAATGGTCAGACTTACTTGGGTTAGATCCACATCCAATGGCATTCTGGAAACTGGATAGAGCACCTCTTTCTCCAGATATGACCACAAAATACAGGTCCTTAGTGAAGTACGTTAGAAAATCTACTTTATTTAAAAAAACTCCAATGGGCTTAAATATATATACAAAACATCCATAACGCTCATCACACTTACGTGCAATCCAGAGCCCAGCAAGTACGATCAGCCTGCTATCACAGAAGTAGTGAATTGTGGTAGGGCTGGTCTCCTGATTCTAGCTTTACTACGTAGTGTGTGGCTGACATGGAACAAACATGCAGGATTAAAGTTCAGACTTTTTAGACCTTATTGCCTGCATGTTTATTTCAGGACATAAAGGAGCAGCTAGATAATGAAGCCATGATCATCCAGTCCCAGAGCATGTAGCCATTGACAAACACATCATCATGAATAAACTATAAACTCACGCTAAGGCGATAAAGTGCTGAAAAATAAGAAAAACTACAGCAGCTGTCGCAAAGGTGCTAAAACCTCAAAAACTATAATAAATATATAAACAACTCTTGCAGAATGTTAATGCAAAACCCACAAAAACCCATCAATAATGTGAAAACATATAAATGAACACTTGCAGTTAGTTCGCTTTGTCTAGGTTCTCTGACGAAATACTAAATGAAGGTGTTGGTTTTCCAAAGTAAAGAAAACTGCTCAATTCTCATTAATGTAATTTCACAAAGGAGATGAGTCACTTCCCAGCAAACAGAGAACACAACAAATACATACAGTAGGTTCAAGGGTACCAGGTCCTCCACAAAGTCAAGACAAGAAAGAAAAACACTTATGAATATTTAACAAATACATTATTTCGTCTATGTTTCCTTTGCAGCATGTGCCTTTTTGTCATGGTGACAATCGACCCCCCCCCCCCCTTTTCTTGTGTGGGCATCACAGGGACAGAAAGTAAAGGAACATTTAATTTATTGGGTCACAGACAGAAAAACAAGATGACATTGTGTTCAACTCCTCCCCACTCTATCCAAAAAAATAATAATTGCCTGGACTCAGGCTGTTAAAATTGTCAGTAGGGCCCTTTTATATCAAAGAATTTTTTTACAATATATTGCATGCTGCAGTTTTTGGTCCTTTGACCTGTAATTTCCCACTAAATTCAGTTAGAGGCTGATCAGATGTTCCATTTCAACACATCTGATAACACATGGCAATACATGGTAAGTTGCACCCATAAAGAAACTTCAAGAGCAGCATTTAACTAAAAATTATTAAATAAAATGTCTAAAAATAGTGCTTAAACATTTCAACGGATATAAATAAACAAAAACACACATATAATAACAATTACAATTACAACTTATATAACATGTGATAGAAATGACTGCAAATAATAATAAAAGTCCAAACAAGTGTATATAAACCACGACTGTTCATACGCTGATTCGATTTGCTTCAAACTCAATTAGCAAGGTACTTCCACCACCATGTGCCACCACTCTGAGAAGCCTCTTACCAGATCCTGTGGACGATAAAATTATAAATGGTCAGACGCACTTAGGTTAAATCCACATCCAATGGCGTCCTGGACAAAACTGGATAGAGCACCGCCTACTCCGGATGTCACTATCAGGTACCGTGCACCTGCCGATCACCTTCTGCTGCGTGTAACCACAGCGGATGAGAGTCGCCAGCCCCCTACCCAGAAGCGTTGGATCGTGTATATATAAAGTAAAACTGCTATAGGGTGGACGAGCAGTGACTAAACTCTCTTTAGGCCCCTTTTATAGCTTTTGGGAGTTCTGTTGGCAAAATCTCTGTGTGCTTGTGCTGTTGGTGCTCCAAATGTTTATGAATTGTTTATTTTTTTATATTCTGGAAAATGCAACGGGGGGGGGGGGGGGGGGGGGGGCACTGGAGATGGACAAGAAACCCAAACTCCTAAGTGGACAAAAACAAGGTTGGGAATTATGAAAAGGAGATTAGCTCCATAATCTAAGGTAGAGGTAGGCAACCTCGGCTGTTGTGCAATTACAAGTACTATGGCATAGGCATTAGAACAATGACACCTACATACAGGCATGTCTCCCAGAAGCAGAGGCATGGTGGGATCTGTAGTTTCAACACAGCTGGAGTGCCAAGGTTGCCCACCCCTGGTCCAAGTCATATACAAATCTATGGGTTTCCTCAACAAATGTCTTAGGTTTGTATCCCAGTTTTATTTCTGAACCCAATTAGGATTCCCTAGGAATGCCGACACCCACACAACAAAATTACTGTACATACAATCATACATTTGAATACAGGAATTTTATACATAGATAAAGATAGTGCTTTGTTCTGTGCATTTTGTGTAGAAGGATTAAACTTTGTGACAGTGTGGTTGGCTTTTAGAGTGAACATATGGCAACTCTTATTTGTTACTGATGAGGAATGAGTAAATGTGAATTCTTATTATGACACTAAGAATTTTGAAACCACAATTTTTTGATACTAGTCAAGTAAGGAAGTACCAGATGGAATTTTCATGAAAATACACTAAAAGGCGGCACAGTGGTGTAGTGGGTAGCACTTTCACCTAGCAGTAAAAGGTTTGCTGGTTCAAATCCCAACCACAGTACTACCTGCATGTTCTCCTTGTGCCTGCATGGGTTTCCTCCGGGTACTCCGGTTTCCTTCCACACTCCAAAGACATGCCGGTAGGTTAATTGAATCCTGTCTAAATTGGCCCCAATATGTATGAATGTGAGTTAGGGACCTTAGATTGTAAGCTCGTTGAAGGCAGGAACTGATGTGAATGTATATGTAAAGTGCTGTGTAAATTTACAGTACTATATAAGTACCTGAAATAAATAGATAAAAGTAATGTTGAATATTTTGCCTGTAGATGCATAAGGATCACAATGGCTACCATTGTTTTTTTTTGTTTGCACATTTAATAAAAATCATAGCAAAGGTTTTTTTATAAATAACATAATAAATACTTGGTTAAAGTTACAAGAGAACACAACAATAAAACTTAAGTTCTTGCAGTGAGCAGCAGTTTATCACGTCTGCCCTTCATTGTTTCAAAGTACTCAGCAGAAATAGTTGTTTGGTGTACATTTTTGTACCTGTAACAGTATCACAAAAATGAACAAAGTGGGTCAATTTACCAAAGGAGTAGAGCATTTTAAATTTGCAAAGTGAACTTTCACTTTACAAGGGAATTTTCACTCAGCTTAATGGTTGAAAATTCACTTTAACAACAGTAGATTTACTTTTACATGATTGGATGATGGAAGTCAGGAGCGCTTCACCTCATTTACTAAAATAAGGAAAAATTCCCTTGAAAAGGGAAAATTTATTTTGCTAAGTGAATAGCTTATTTGCTGTTAGTAAATCAAGGCCATGAAGTATTTCATTGCTAAGGCTGGTCATGTGCATATATTTTTTTTTTTATTTCAGTCTTTACCGCATGGAAGAAGTAATCTCCCACTGCAGCTATTGTATACCTGAGCAGTGGTAAATCTAATTGGATGCAGCGGCTGTTCAGCTGAAAGTTTTCCAGCAGGTGTCTTCAACAAAAGATGATTGAACAATTGACTTTTGTGGAACAGAACAATGCCAGCAGAGCCAGCCACTGAGCCAATATGGGCTGATTCCTCAGGAACCGGACAACATTTTCTATGGCCAGTGCACGCCTATGTTCTTATATTGGTGCATTTGTAGATTTACTCTGCAGTGCAAAAATGTCCCTTGAATTCATTTTTTTCATGACCCCAAGTCATCCTAATTTTCAAAACTTTTATTCCTTTCCCTGAAGTGTTGTAGGGGACCCAGTAGCATGCCCTGCTGCAACACAAAAGTGAGTACACCCCTCAGATTTTTGTAAATATTTTATTATATCTTTTTATGTGACAACACTAAAGAAATTACACTTTGCTACAATGTAAAGTAGTGAGTTTACAGCCTGTATACCAGTGTACATTTGCTGTCCCCTCAAAATAACTCAACACACAGCCATTAATGTCTAAACCGCTGGCAACAAAAGTGAGTACACCCCTAAGTGAAAATGGTGCCTGATTAGCCATTTTTCCTCCCTGGTTTTATGTGACGTCAGTGTTACAAGGTCTCAGGTGTGAATGGGGAGCAGGTGTGTTAAATTTGGTGTTATTGTTCTCACTCTCTCATACTGGTCACTTGAAGTGGCACCTCATGGCAAAGAACTTTCTGAGGATCTGAAAATAAGAATTGTTGCTCTACATAAAGATGGCCTAGGCTATAAGAAGATTGCAAAGACCCTAAAACTGAGCTGCAGCACAGTGGCCAAGACCATACAGCGGTTTAACAGGATTAAAGGTTCCACTCAGAACAGGCCTCGCCATGGTCAACCAAAGAAGTTGAGTGCACTTGCTCAGCATCATATCCAGATGTTGTCTTTGAGAAATAGACGTATGATTGCTGCCAGCATTGCTGCAGAGGTTGAAGAGGTGGGGGGTCAGCCTGTCAGTGCTCAGACCATACACCGAAAACTGCATTAAATTGGTCTGCATGGCTGTTGTCCCAGAAGGAAGCCTCTTCTAAAGATGATGCACAAGTAAGCCTGCAAACAGTTGGCTGAATACAAGCAGACTAAGGACATGGATTACTGGAACCATGTCCTGTAGTCTGATGAGACCAAGATAAATTTATTTGGTTCAGATGGTATCAAGCGTGTGTGGCGGCAACCAGGTGAGGAGTACAAAGACAAGTTTGTCTTGCCTACAGTGAAGCATGGTGGTGGGAGTGTCATGGTCTGGGGCTGTATGAGTGCTGCCGGCACTGGGGAGCTACAGTTCATTGAGGGAACCATGAATGCCAACATGTACTGTGACATACTGAAGCAGAGCACGATCCCCTCCTTTCGGAGACTGGCCCGCAGGGCAGTATTCCAACATGATAAAGACCCCAAACACACCTCCAAGGCGACCACTGCCTTGCTAAAGAAGCTGAGGGTAAAGGTGATGGACTGGCCAAGCATGTCTAAACCTTATTGAGAATCTGTGGGGCATCCTCAAACGGAAGGTGGAGGAGAGCAAGGTCTCTAACATCCACCAGCTCTGTGATGTCATCATAGAGGAGAGGATGAGGACTCCAGTGGAAACCTGTGATGCTCTGGTGAACTCCATGCCCAAGAGGGTTAAGGCATTGCTGGGAAATAATGGTGGCCACACAAAATATTGAATATTGATAATAGTTATTTAAGGAGTGTCAGACGGCGGAGCTGGCAGACAGCAGGAGCCTTCGGCTGGAGTGAACTGTTTTTCTTTTTTTTTTTGGTTGGCCGTGGCTTCGGACATCGTGATTGACAATGGATTTACTTTGGGGGACATTCTTTTTTTTTTATAAAGAAAAACTGCCTACTGTCATTTTTGACATGGGGGGGGGGATCTGGGGGACCCCTTGGTAAAGGGGGCTTCCACATTCTCATAAGCACCCTGTCCACAGACCCGCACAATCAATATTTTTTTTTACATTCAGCTGTCAATAGGGAACCCAGATGGATGTTTGGCTTTTTTAAACTCCCTACTTGTTCTTTAACCAATTCCTGCCCGGCCTATGGCAGAATGACGGCCGGGAAGTGGTTCAGTTATACTGACTGGGCATCATATGACGTCCAGAAGGATAACTGCCGCTGCACGCTGCATCACGGCGATCGTTGTTGCGGCGTGTCACTCCGATCTAGGTAAAGAGTCTCTGACGGAGACTCTTTAACATGTGATCAGCCATGTCCAATGACGGCTGATCACGATGTAAACAGGAAGAGCCGTTTATAGGGTTTCCTCACTTGCGTCTGACAGCCATGAGTAGAGGAGAGATGATCGGCTGCTCTCCTGACAGGGGGGGTCTGCGCTGATTGTTTATCAGCGCAGCCCCCCCCCTCGGATGCCCACCCAGGACCACCAGGATGCCACCAGGACCACCAGGGATGACCACCACACAGGACCATCAGGTATGCTACCCTAGACCACCAGGGATATGCCAATCAGTGCCCAGGCAGCTGCCAATCAGTATCAATGAAAAATCTCTGCCAGTGCCAGTGCCACCAGTGATGCCTATTAGTGAAATCTATCAGTGCCCATCAGTGCTGCCTTTCAATGCCCCTCAGTGTCCAGCAGTGCCGTCTATCAGTGCCACTCATAAGTACCCATCAGTGCAGCCTTTCAGTGCCCACCAGTGTCGCCTATCAGTGCCCATCAGTGCCGCCTATCAATGCCCATCAGTGCTGCATATCAGTGCAACCTATCAAGGCCGCCTATCAGTGCCCATCGTCAGTGCCCATCAGTGCCATCTTATTGGTGCCACCTCATTGGTGTCACCTCATCAGTGCCACCTTATCAGTGCATATCAGTTCAGCTTATCAGTGCCCACCAGTGAAGGAGTAAACGTACTTATTTATACAATTTTATAACAAAAACAAAGAAAAACTTTATTTAGTTCAAAATTTTCGGTCTTATTTTATTCACTTAGCAAAAAATAAAAACCGCAGAGGTGATAAAATACCATCAAAAGAAAGCTCTATTTGTGGGAACAAAATGATAAAAATTTTGTTGGGTAGAGTGTAGCATGACCGCGCAGTTGTCATTTAAAAAGTAACAGCACTGAAAGCTGAAAATTGGACTGGGCAGGAAGGTGCGAAAGTGCCTGGTATTGAAGTAGTTAATAGATCACATCCCCAGGCACAGCTGCACCAAGCTAAAACAGGTCTCAAGCAGCCATGTTCCGGCTACAGTTGACACAGGCATGGTCCCTCATTGATGCAATCAGGAAAACCATCCTGAGAAATGCCATGTAGCCATTGCTGGAGTACATTAAGACTGGATATGACTGCAAAGTGGCTGGTGAGAGATCAACAACAGCACTGAGATGAAACAACAGATGAAAAAGGTGAAAACAAGTATTTAATTGCCAATGGGTGTTTGTCAAGCTTTGCATCTGCCAAACATCACTGATGAGATAGAAAAAAAAAAAAAAACAACATGAAGCAAAGCCAGGTGAATGCATTATGTTTTTTGTGTGTACCGGAGGCTTTTATGTTAGATAACAGGCATCAGCTTTTCAAAAGTGTTTGGAAAATTTCACTAACACAAAGTAAATGCCTGTTCTTTATGCCCATGTGAATTTAGCCCTATGGCAAGCAATTAGGTCCTTTGCTGTAACTCTTCATATATCAGTTTTGAATTGAATTTCTCTTTATTTTGCTTTTCGATGAGTGTACAAGTCTGCCCATGCGATTTGACAGGTGCCTGCACCTTTAGCAATGTATGTGGTATAATAAACCAACTTGAATCTGCTATTTTGTTTGACTTGCAGTGGTTGGCTGAACTTATTTTATAGTGCACCATCATTCTGAGTTGTCTTTTTTTTTTTTTTTCTATTAGCTTCGGATAATTGTATTTTTTTTTTTTTTTTTCTTTGGGACTTTTCCTTCCAGGATAACTGGAACACAGAGAACATGTCCTTGTCAGCTTATGATTTGATTTACTCACCTACTCTGACACTATTGTAAGTATAGATCATACTTTGTTGCTATATTTCTTTTCTACAAAACTAACTATTCAGTTGAAGACGTCGCAGAATTCCTTCATAGAAAATAATTAAATAAAGCTGCTGTCTGATACACTAGGTAACATTGGTTTATATTACATTTTTTTATATTTTGTAGGGATATCTATTCAAGGTTGAACTGCAAATACAGGAACATCTATACAATGCTACTACATATTTCTGAAATAATCACAGAGTTCACAGAGGTGGACGACGTTTGACCAAAGAAAAGCCATAATGATAAGCTGAAGAAAGAATTAACTATTCTTGTATGAATATGTACATGGCTAAATGAATATATTTTATCCCATTGTTGTATGAGTAACAAATCAAATTCGCTGACCTTAAATAAACTGTCGCTGCTTGTTGCTCTGAATGTAGATTGCAGATGTAATGGAAAACTGTGGTAATACCAATTTATATTAGATGAAAAAGGTGTATATGTTAAGGTGCGTGATGTAGTATTTTTTCATACAGAAGAAAAGTGGTAGACAAAGATAAATTATATGTCGTAACACAGAAGCATTAAAGTGACACCAAACTCTGGGTTAACAAAAAATTATTTTTGCTGTTGTGATCTGACTTCCTGGTAGAGGTTTGCTGCGTTGGTCTCACTGGTCTCAGTGTATGAAGGAATGTAGCCACCCTCTCTTGCTCACTCCTGAGATGGAGGTAGAGGTTGGCTATGTTGGTCTCACTGTATGTAGGAATGTAACCACCCTCTCTTGCTCACTCCTGAGATGGAGGTAGAGGTTGGCTATGTGGGTCTCACTGTATGTAGGAATGTAACCACCCTCTCTTGCTCACTCCTGAGATGGAGGTAGAGGTTGGCTATGTTGGTCTCACTGTATGTAGGAATGTAGCCACCCTCTCTTGCTCACTCCTGAGATGGAGGTAGAGGTTGGCTATGTTGGTCTCACTGTATGTAGGAATGTAACCACCCTCTTTTGCTCACTCCTGAGATGGAGGTAGACATTGGCTATGTTGGTCTCACTGTATGTAGGAATGTAGCCACCCTCTCTTGCTCACTCCTGAGATGGAGGTAGAGGTTGGCTATATTGTTAGAAAAATTAATGATTGATACAAGGGTTATCTAAATATAAATGTTTATTAAAATAAGTCACAAAAGTGGCATGATGGGTATAAGACATGAACCCCAATGGAGAAAATAAAACAGAGCAAAAAATATGTATTAATACACTAGCAGACAAGACTTTCACAACAACATGAATTAACAAGACCAATAATGGTGGTGGGAAAGTATGGGAAAGAGGTTGGCTACGCTGGTCTCACTGTATATAGAAACGTAGCCACCCTCTTTTGCTCACTCCTGAGATGGAAGTAGAGGCTGGCTAAGTTGGTCTCTGGTCTCACTGTATGTAGGAATGTAGCCACCCTCTCTTGATCAATCCTAAAATGGACTAGAGACTATGGATTATGGGGTGTGTAGTGTGCATAGAGCAGTGCACATGACCACAACTAACATGTACTGCTCTTTCCAAGCAAACAGAAGTGAGGGGTAAAATGAGAGGTTCAGGAGCTCATGGAAGATGTTACAAGAAATCAGAAAAACACAGTAAGAAATAGTAAAAATGCTATGAAAAATAGATTAAAGGACCACTTAGTAGTGGATGTACTGTATATGGATTATTTTCATGGAATAAGGATATTGCTTAATGCGACTTTAACCACTTCATGACCATTCTATAGCTGAAAGACGGCTACAACACGGCTCTCTTGTTCTGGGAGGGCATCAGTGGACATGAGGAAATTAGGTTTAACCGCTTCCCGACCGGCCACTGCATATATACGTCAGCAGAATGGCTCGGGCAGGCAGAATCACGTGCCTGCCCGTGGGTCGCGCGCGCGCCGCTAGCGGCGCGCTCGCGACCCGGTCGGGAGCTCCGTGACCCCGGCCGCGGGACCAGCGGACCCGATCGCCGCTGGTATCCCGCGATCGGGTTACGGAGCGGAAGAACGGGGAGAGGTCTATGTAAACAAACCTCTCCCCGCGCTTCCTACACTGACTGTCAGTGATCGGCGGTTCCCTGTCATCGGGAACGCCGATCAATGACGTCACACGTACAGCCACGCCCCCTACTGTAAAAAAAACACAACACGTCACACTGACTCCTCCCCGCCCCCTAGTGGTTAACCCCCTAACTACAACTGTCATTTACATAGGAATCAGTGCTATTTAAATAGCACTGATTGCTGTATAAATGACAAATGTCCCAAAAATGTGTCAAAAATGTCCGATGTGTCCGCCAAAATGTCGCAGTCACAATAAAAATCGCTGATCGCCGCCATTACTAATAAAAAAAAAAATATTAATAAAAATGCTATAAAACTATCCCCTATTTTGTAAACGCTATAACTTTTGCGCAAACTAATCAATAATCGCTAATTGCGATTTTTTTTACCAAAAATATGTAGAAGAATACGTATCGGCCTAAACTGAGGAAAAAAAATGTTTTTTTATATATTTTTTGGGGATATTTATTATAGCAAAAAGTAAAAAATATTGCATTTTTTTCAAAATTGTCGCTCTATTTTTGTTTATAGCGCAAAAAAATAAAAACCGCAGGGGCGATCAAATACCACCAAAAGAAAGCTCTATTTGTGGGAAAAAAAGGACGCCAATTTTGTTTTGGAGCCACGTCGCATGACCGCGCAATTGTTAGTTAAAGCGACGCAGTGCCGAATTGCAAAAAGGGGCCTGGTCCTTTAGCTGCAAATTGGTCCGGGGCTGAAGTGGTTAATGTTGATAAATGGAAAGTTATGCACTTGGGGGCTAAGAATATGCATGCATCATACATACATGGGCAGTACAACTGGGGGAATCAATGGTGGAGAAGGATCTGGGTGTTCTGGTAGATCATAAGCTCAATAATAGCATGCAATGCCAAGCTGTGGTTTCCAAAGCAAGCAACATTCTTTCTTGTATTAAGAGAGGTATGGACTTCAGAGAGAGAGATATAATTTTGCCCCTGTACAAATTATTAGTAAGACCTTATCTGGAATATGCAGTTTAGTTTCAGGCACTAGTTCACAAAAAGGATATCAGGGAACTGGAGAAAGGGCAGGGAAGGGCAACCAAACTGATAAGAGGCATGGAGGGGCTCAGCTATGAGGAAAGTTTAGGGGGATGTGATCAACATGTATAAATATATACAGTAAGTGGTTCATATAGTGAACTTAGAGTTATTCACTTTAGTGGTATTCACTTTAAGGTCATCACAGAGGACTATAAGCACTCTTTACGTCTGGAGGAAAAGAGATTTAATCTCCAAATAGGCAAAGGCTTCTTTGCAGTAAGAGCTGTGGAAATGTGGAATAGACTCTCTCAAGAGCAGGCTCTGGTCAGCTCAGTAGATTGCATATCATTTTCTTCTCACAAATAGAGCTTTCTTTTGGTGGTATTTGATCACCTCTGGGGTTTTTATTTTTTGCTAAACAAACTAAAAAAAATGAACTTTAGTTTCTGTTATAAAATGTTGTTTTCTTTTTCACTGATGGGCACTGATGAGGCGGTACTGATGAGTTGACACTGATATGGTGGCACTGATGGGCACTGATGAGGAGGCACGGATATGTAGAATTGATGGGCACTGATATGCAGCACTGATGGGCACCGATAGGCGGCACTGATATGCAACACTGATAGGTGGCACTGATGGGCACTGATTGGTGGCACTGATGGACACTGACAGGCGGCACTGATGGGAACTGGCAGCGCTGCTAAAAATAGCGGGGCTTTACTGCCGATGCCCCCCCATCCCAGTGTGAAAGTGCCCTTATGGAATCCTTGTTTGGCTTGATCATCCTTCCATTATCTCTGCACTTTAGTATTACCAATTGGTTCCTTTCCCCCGCCACCCTGTATACCCTCCATCTTCCCCTGCATCGTTAAGTTATTAGGCTAAGAAGCATGTGCTGCAGAGTTCATCAAACCTGGCCCTGTAACACTTTCTCGGCCTTGGGCTGATGGTGCAATATGTCTGCAGGTGAATTTTAATTTTATGGATGACTGGATGAGTAATGCTTGGAGTGTGGGAGACTATGGGGAGCAGTGGCGTACTAATGGGCTGTGGGAGGGTGCATTCATTTACATTCATTTTTTGTATTGCACTGTGCTGTCGCAGCGCCATGCAATACAACACAAAATAGTCAGGCAGCTGTAGCACTCTCTGAAAGTCTGCATCTGCTGCTTGAGTGACAGTTGGAGATCAGAGTGATAAGATGTCTCCTCCCCTGACCCGCTGATCACTTCCCTGCACTGGACTTCTCACTGTGAGCTCCCGCTGTGTATGATTGAGAATGAGTGAGTTTAGAAAGAGAGCTGTCTACACTGAAGTTTCTGTGTGGAGCCTGTAGTGGGGAGGGGGGCAGGGGTGTTTGTACTGAGAAGTCTATCCTAGTGTTGGGAGAATGTCTGTTTTAAGGGGTTTAGTACTGGGAGAGGGGGGTCTGTACTAAAAGGTCTTTACTGGGGCGGATTTAGGAATGTTAGTGTTTACTGGGTGGCTTTTTTTATACTGTGGGCTTTGTACTGAGGGAGGGGGGTGCGTCGGTGCTGGGGGGGTCCATCTGCGTTGGGAGGGTCAGCCTGTGTGTTGGTGGAGTCTGTACTGAGGGGTTTGTGCTGGGGGGTCTGTACTGAGGGGTTTGTGCTGGGGGGGGGCTGTACTGAGGGGTTTGTGTTGGTGGAGTCTGTACTGAGGGGTTTGTGCTAGGGGGTCTGTACTGAGGGGTTTGTGCTGGGGAAGTCTGTACTGAGGGGTTTGTGCTGGGGGGGTCTGTACTGAGGGGTTTGTGTTGGGGGAGTCTGTACTGAGGGGTTTGTGCTGGGGGGTCTGTACTGAGGGGTTTGTGCTGGGGATGTCTGTATGAGGGGTTTGTGCTGGGGGCGGTCTGTACTGAGGGGTTTGTGCTGGGGAAGTCTGTACTGAGGGGTTTGTGCTGGGGGCTGGGGGGGGGGGTCTGTACTGAGGGGTTTGTGCTGGGGGGGGGGGGTCTGTACTGAGGGATTTGTGTTGGGGGAGTCTGTACTGAGGGGTTTGTGCTGGGGGTCTGTACAGAGGGGTTTGTGCTGGGGGGTTTGTGCTGCAGGAGTCTGTACTGAAGTGTTTGTGCTGGGGAAGTCTGTACTGAAGGGTTTGTGCTGGGGGAGTCTGTACTGAGGGGTTTGTGCTGGGGGGGTCTGTACTGAGGGGTTTGTGCTGGGGGGTCTGTACTGAGGGGTTTGTGTTGGGGGAGTCTGTACTAAAGGGTTTGTGCTGGGGGAGTCTGTACTGAGGGGTTTGTGCTGGGGAAGTCTGTACTGAGGGGTTTGTGCTGGGGGGGGGGTCTGTACTGAGGGATTTGTGTTGGGGGAGTCTGTACTGAGGGGTTTGTGCGGGGGGTCTGTACTGAGGGGTTTGTGCTGGGGGGTTTGTGCTGCAGGAGTCTGTACTGAGGTGTTTGTGCTGGGGAAGTCTGTACTGAAGGGTTTGTGCTGGGGGAGTCTGTACTGAGGGGTTTGTGCTGGGGGGGTCTGTACTGAGGGGTTTGTGCTGGGGGGGTCTGTACTGAGGGGTTTGTGTTGGGGGAGTCTGTACTAAAGGGTTTGTGCTGAGGGGTTTGAGCTGGGGGAGTCTGTACTGAGGGGTTTGTGCTGGGGGGGTCTGTACTGAGGGGTTTGTGCTGGGGGGGGTATGTACTGAGGGGTTTGTGCTGGGGGGGGGCTCTGTACTGAGGGGTTTGTGCTGGGGGAGTTTGTACTGAGAGGTTTGAGCTGGGGGAGTCTGTACTGAGGGGTTTGTGCTAGGGGGTCTGTATGGAGGGGTTTGTGCTGGGGGGGTCTTTACTGAGGGGTTTGTGCTGGGGGAGGGGGAGACTGTTCTGAAGGGTTAGTGCTGGGAGGTCAGTCTGTGCTTTAGAGGTCAGTCTGTGCTGGGGGGTTAGTTTGTGCTGAAGGGGGGCTGTTCTGAAGGGATCTTGGCTGGGGGGGTCAGTTTTTGCCAAGAGTCTGTGCTGTGGGGTTTTTGCTGAAGGGGTCGGTTTTTGCCATGTGTTTTTGCTGGGAGGAGGGGTCTGTACTCAGGGGTTTGTGCTGGGGGGGCTGTACTGGGGTTTTTTGCTGCGGGAAAAGTCTGCACCGAGGGTCTTGTACTGTGGGGGTGCATCTATACAGAGAGGTCTGTGCTGGGGGGAGAGGTCAGTCTGGGCTTAGGTGGATAAGTCTGTGCTTGGGAAGTCGGTCTGTGCTGAGGGGTCTGTGTTGTTGAGCTGTAACTGCTTATAAAATGTCAGCTGGAATTCAGCTTTAAAATGTTAGTGTATCCAAACAGTATTCCCACATAGTTTCCTAGTTGTATTAGCTGATGAGAGCTTCTTGACTTATTGAGAGCACTACCTGGGTGAGACCTACTCTAATGACAATTGGAGAAAATGTTTTATAGGCAATCACAAAATGTCCATGTCCCCCTATTTTCAGAAAAAAAAATACAAAATGATATCCCTCTGATACCAGCCTTCTTCTGAGCTAAGGTGCTGGAGATGCACTGAAGATAAGGGTACCTAGTTGCCTTTCTGGTGAGGATCTCATCTGCTCATCCCCTTTTGGAAAGTTGTCCTTTCTGTGCACAATAATGTGTGCATTTCTGGTATTACGACCTCCCCTTAGGTGGCTCCCCTGGCAATGATACCTGGGTCCCTCTACAAAATTAAGAAAGTCATCCTGAGCCACTGCCTAGTAATGACCTGGGTTGTCATCTCTTGCTGTGGGAAATTGGTCACTCCACCCCACATTGTAGAATGGGCACAAAACTATGACCATGGAGCTCTTGATGGTATCCACCAGAACTAACCCAGATGTTTATAGACCTGTTGGCTGTCCTTTAGAGGTCTGTTTCCTAAAGGATTTGGGTCAACAACAGTCAGCACCTGGCACTTCTGTTTTACTCAAGGAGTCCTTCCTATTAAACCCCTTTCTCCCCCATCGAAATCCTAACTGATCAACCTCTGCAGCCAAGTTATGGCCCCATCAATAGTCTGTTGAAGCCCCACCCGGCATATAATGGACATTATTGTATGGCATTTGTTCTTATGTGTTTCCCCCACAATAACATTATATTGCATTATTAATGTAACACAAAAAAACTGAATAAAAACATATTTGAACTAAAAACTGGCAGCAGTTTTGTTACAGCTTATGTCAAAAGCAAAATATATACTTTAAATACTTGACCCTTGATAGGGATATGCATTTGAACAGATAGCAGCAGTGTGCTACTTCCTCTGAAGCTGCTTAATGTTGACAGGATCATGGCTTCCACTATGTAGAATAAAGGCCCCTGATATCATCTAAGCGAGACTTTCTTTAATAATCTGACTCGCAGTGCGGCATGTGAACTATGCGGATTTGAAGAAAGAGGAAGTTAAAACACACTGAAGTTGTGCTAGTTTGTCTTCTTCATAATTGTCTGGGATAAGTATACCTTCCATCTTGATTTTAAAGCACTGAAACCATTTTTTACACCCTTTTACATTTTTTTTTTCTATTTCTGTCTGTAAGTATGGGGAGGAGGCAAATGTGCTTTAAAACTCACTCTATCACAAAAGGGTCACTTTTACCAAAGAGGTCACCTGTACAAGCAGCTTTTAAATACTTACCTTTCCAGTAGCCCGTGTTTTGAAAAGCCAACACTACTTTGTACTTTTGCTGCTGCAAGTATTCTACATTTCTTGATGTGTAAATTATTTACTTCCTCTCCGACTACTATAGTTCCTCCCACTATATTAAACTCTTTTACAGGTCATATGAGCTAGCAGGAGAAACCACAGTGACTGACTGGAGGAGCAAGCAGTCAACTCATCCGACAGTCAATTATTTGCTGCAGCTGGGGAGCAGAGATGTGGCAGCTTTTCAATACACAGGCTACTGGATAGATTATATATATATATATATATATATATATATATATATATATATATATATATATATATATACTTGTTTCTTATAGGCCACCTGTTGGCTAAAACTGACCGTGTGGTGACAGGGTCATTTTAAATTCAACTTTTATACACTGAGCTTGCTCATATGTAAAGTGGAAAGTAAAAACACAGTGAGGTTGAGTTACTAAAGGCAAATAAGCTGTTGACTTTGGAAGGGGACATTTACTCCTAGCTTAGTGAATGTGAAAATTCAAATGCATAGAATACCCAATCACATGCAAGGATAATTAATTAAAAAAAACAGTATTTTTGCTTGCATATATTTGAATGATGAAAGTTAGCAGAGCTTCCACTCATTCTCTAACTCTAAAGCCTATTTGCCTTTAGTAAAACACCAGCCGTTTACATCCTGCAAGTAAAGTTTTCTTTGTTTTTAAGTAATTTGCATATTCTAACTGTGATAATATCTTTAATAGACATGGGAACTGTCAAAAAAATTGTTTTGTTTCGTTTCGTTCCGTTTCGTATATAAAAAAATTTGTAATTCGTGTACGAAATTCCGTTCAAATTCGTCCCAAATACGAATTTCGTACGAATCGTAAAAAAAAAAATTTGAATCGCTACGAATCGTTAGTAAAGTTACGAATCGTTACGAATCGTTAATGCGGCTAATGAATTGTCGGTTCCCGTAACACAGAGAACAATTCGAATCCAACTACAAATAACGAATTTCAACTAATATGAAATAAATTATAATAGCGGATATAACGAATGCTTCGAATGATTCGAATGAAATCGAGATTCAGTATATCTAATATAGAGAACTGTTCCTGCACAAAGTGTCATTTTTGCTGGAAAAAAAGCTATTTAAAATCACTCGAGGCTAATGAATTGTCGGCTCCGTAACACAGAGAACAGTCATTCATTGATAAAAAAAAAAAAAAAAAAGCGTGGGGGTCCCCCCAAATTCAATAACCAGGCCCTTCAGGTCTGGTATGGATATTAAGGGAAACCCCAGCCAAAAAAATTAATTAAAAATGGCGTGGGGTCCCCCCTAAATATCCATCCCAGACCCTTCAGGTCTGGGATGGATTTTAAGGGGAACCCCGGCCAAAAAAAAAAAAAAAAATGGCGTGGGGCCCCCCACAAAATCCATCTCAGACCCTTTGTCCGAGCACGCAACTTGGCAGGCCGCAGGAAAAGAGGGTGGGATGAGAGTGGCCCCCCCTCCCTCCTGAACCGTACCAGGCCACATGCCCTCAACATTGGGAGGGTGCTTTGGGGTCCCCCCCAAAGCACCTTGTCCCCATGTTGATGAGGACAAGGGCCTCATCCCCACAACCCTGGCCATTGGTTGTGGGGGTCTGCGGGCGGGGGGCTTATCGGAATCTGGAAGCCCCCTTTAACAAGGGGACCCCCAGATCCCGCCCCCCCCCTGTGTGAAATGGTAAGGGGGTACAAAAGTACCCCTACCATTTCACCAAAAGAGTGACAAAAATTGTAAAAATGACAGGAGACGGTCTTTGACAATTCCTTTATTAAAATCTTCTTTCTTCTTTCTTCTGGTCTTCCTTTCTTCATCCTTCGGTTTCTTCATCTTCTCCTTCCGGCATCTTCTTCCATCTTCTTCCATTATCTTCTTCCTCCAATCCGCTTCTTCTTCCTCCGGTCTTCTCGTCCTTCTCGTCCGGCATCTTCTTCCATGGCGTCGGCGTCGGTTCTTCTGTCGGGCCGCTCCTTGCAATGGGAGGCTCCCGCTGTGTGAGGCTTCGCTGTGTCTGACAGGTCTTTTATAACGGAGGGCACCTGGTGACCCCGCCCCCCTCTGACGCACGGGGACGTCATGGGGACTTCCCTATGGCTTTCCCCATGACGTCAGAGGGGGGCGGGGTCACCAGGTGCCCTCTGTTATAAAAGACCTGTCAGACGGAGCGAAGCCTCACACAACGGGAGCCTCCCATTGCGAGGAGCGGCCCAACAGAAGAACAGAGGCCGACGCCATGGAAGAAGATGCCGGACGAGAAGGACGAGAAGACCGGAGGAAGAAGAAGCAGATCGGAGGAAGAAGAGGATGGAAGAAGAAGATGGAAGAAGATGCCGGAAGGAGAAGATGAAGAAACCGAAGGATGAAGAAAGGAAGACCAGAAGAAAGAAGATTTTAATAAAGGAATTGTCAAAGACCGTCTCCTGTAATTTTTACAATTTTTGTCACTTTTTTGGTGAAATACCCCCCTTACCATTTCACACAGGGGGGGCAGGATCTGGGGGTCCCCTTGTTAAAGTGGGCTTCCAGATTTCAATAAGCCCCCCACCCGCAGACCCCCACAACCAACCAACAGGCCAGGGTTGTGGGGAAGAGGCCATTGTCCTCATCAACATGGGGACAAGGTGCTTTGGGGGTCTCAGACCCCCAAAGCACCCTCCCAATGTTGAGGGCATGTGGCCTGGTACGGTTCAGGAGGGGGGGGGTGCTCTCGTCCCCCCCTCTTTTCCTGCGGCCTGCCAGGTTGCGTGCTCGGATAAAGGGTCTGGTATGGATTTTGAGGGGGACCCCACGCTATTTTTTTTGGCCGGGGTTTCCCTTAAAATCCATCCCAGATCTGAAGGGCCTGGTTATTGAATTTGGGGGGACCCCCACGCTTTTTTTTATCAATGACTTTCAATGAATGACTGTTCTCTGTGTTACAGAGCGGACAATTCATTAGCCGCAAGTGATTTTAAATAGCTTTTTTTCCTGCAAAAATGACATTGTGCAGGAACAGTTCTCGATATTAGATATACTGAATCTCTAATTCATTCGAATCATTCGTTGTGTCCGCTATAATAATTTCTTTCATATTAGTTGAAATTAGATATTTGGTAGTAGTTGGATTCGAATTGTTCTCTGTGTGTTACGGGAACCGGCAATTAGCCGCAAGTTATTTTAAATAGCTTTTTTTCCTGCAAAAATGACACCTTGTACAGAGACAGTTCTAAGCACAGGAAACGTGCGCCCCTTCACAGGCATACAACTCTATAGTATGTCTGTGAAGGGGGTATGTTTCCAGTGCTTAGAACTGTCTCTGTACAAAGCTAATTGCCGGTTCCCATAACACATAGAGAACAATTCGAATCCAACTACTACCAAATATCTAATTTCAACTAATATGAAAGAAATTATTATAGCGGATATAACGAATGCTTCGAATGATTCAAATGAATTCGAGATTCAGTATATCTAATATAGAGAACTGTTCCTGCACAGTGTCATTTTTGCAGGAAAAAAAAAGCTATTTAAATTCACTCGCGGCTAATGAATTGTTGGATCCGTAACACAGAGAACAGTCATTCATTGAAAGTCATTGATAAAAAAAAAAAGTGTGGGGGTCCCCCCAAATTCAATAACCAGGCCCTTTAGGTCTGCTATGGATATTAAGGGGAACCCCCGCTTCAAATTTTTAACAAAAATGATGTAGGGGTCCCCCCCCCCAGTTTGGCTGTTAAAATTCATGGTAATGCACTCTTTTGGGTAAATAGTAAAGGGGGTGGTGTCTGTCTCTATCATTTCAATTATTTTCAGTCATTTGAAAGTGCATATTAAATAACCTTTTGGATTGAAAGTGTGATAGTGTTGAAGAGTTATGAATGGAAATACATATTGGTGTTCAAACTGCTAAACTAATTCTTAGAGTATGTGACAGGCTCCCCAATGTTAATGTACGAGTAAAGATTCAGCATCTTACAATGTACACTAATATATAGCAGACTGCATAGTATAGGACATTGGAAACAAGGGCAGAATTTATCTACTTTAAAAATTAACTGATGTAATGACACTGCTAGTACATTAAAGGGCAAGTATTGTCACAGGGAATTTTGTTGGACTGTTTATATAGAGTTTATACAAGTTCCAACTAGAAATAATAATCTGCTGGACCTATTATGTCAAGCAATGCAGATTTTATAACACATTTTCAAATTAAGGGAAGGCTAGGGTGCAGTTACACTGACACAATTTTAATGTATTTATAAACATTCTAAATCAATTGTAAGTCATACAATCTCACAAATCTAAGGACTATCTCCAACACATAGATTGGCAATATTGCCTACAAAAGACACAGTACAAAAATCTGAGTTTTACAAATAGACATTAGGTAAACACATTTATTCCCACAGGAAGGAAATATAAATTCTAAAAATAAAACCTTTGTAACTAACCCGTGGAGTTCAAAAAGACAAAAATGAGAAGAAAGGGCATAAAAAATATATAAAACAGAAGGATTGAAAATACATAATTTTAGATTTACTAAGATACAACAGAAGGTGTAAAATAATGTAAGGTTACTTAAGAAAAAAGAGGGAAAATAATTTAAATAGATAAATTAATAGTGAAAAGACAAAGGGTTGTCCCCTAGACCCTGTAAAAAAATAACACAGATTTGATCTTTGGAGACAAAGACAAATCAAAACAGTTCCTAAATGTATTGTAGGACAATTTCACGGAACAAAGCTTATTACAGATGTGCAAGTTAGAGACAACTTGGGTAATAGTGATTATGGGGTAATCATATTTGCCATAAGTTACAGGAAAGAGAAGCAACTTCAATTGGAATAGACACTCAATTGGACCAAATATTTGCAACAAAGAGCACACAAGGTGAGTGGGAGTATTTAAAGATGAATTAAACAAGTGCATTAGTCATTGTATTACATTGGGTAACAATGAGAACAAAATAAAACCTGGCTAAATAAACTATCAGGGTGGCTAAATAGAATATGAGAAAAACATTGCTACAAAAATCCCATTTTTTTTTTTAATCAATAGTAAAAAGGTTATGAAAGAACAGATAGGCCCCATAACAGACGAACATGGGAAGCTGGTCACAAATGACAGGAAAAAGGCTGATGTATAAAAACGTTGTTTTTAACAGTTTTTTTACAGATGAAAAAGATGGGTTTGATATTTGTAATAGTAATATTAATGATGTTTAACCAATGATACCTCTGTGGTAGACAGAAAACCAAGTACAAAAAAGTGAAACCTAAAGTGAACTAATCACCAGGGCCAGATGGTTTATACCAGGGGTGTCCAAACTTTTTTCAAAGAGGGCCAGATTTGATGAAGTGAACATGCTTGAGGGCCGACCATTTTGCCTGACATTCTTTAAACCATAAACCATTAATCGATCTAAGGGTGTTTGTCCGAGCACTAATACACGGCCCAACAACGTATTGCCATGAATGCAGCCCCCACTGTATTGCCAGGAATGCAGCCCCCACCGTATTGCCATGAATGCAGCCCCCACACTGACATGAATGCAGCCCCCACACTACCATGAATGCAAAGCCCACACTGACATGAATGCAGCCCCCACGCTGACATGAGTGCAGCCCCCAGACTGACATGAATGCAGCCTCCAGACTGACATGAGTGCAGCCCCCACACTGATATAAGTGCAGCCCCCACACTGACATGAATGCAGCCCCCACACTGACATGAATGCAGCCCCCACATTGATATGAATGCAGCCCCCACATTGACATGAATGCAGCCCCCACACTGACATGAATGCAGCCCCCAAATTGAGATGAATGCAGCCCCTACATTGACATGAATGCAGCCCCTACATTGACATGAATGCAGCCCCCACATTGATATGAATGCAGACTCACCATTGCCGTCAGTGCAGTCTGATTCATGTCCATCTGCAGCCTGGGAGGAGACAGGGAGGGGGGTGGGACGAGCACCAACAGACATACAGGAGAAACTCCTGTTTTTATCGGCGGCCTCTTTAATTGAAAGTCCCGCCTCCTATGATGATGGCAGCGCAGGAGACGGGACTTCCTTTTACACAGGACGCCATGTAAACAGGAAATACTCCTCTCCTGTATGCACGGCACTCGTCCCGCCCCCTCCAAGGCAGCCAGCATATCTATCTTTTGTGGCCCCTGGCGCTCGGGGATTCGTTGGTGGCCACAAATGATATATATGTCAAGATTACCAGGCAGGCCGTTCGAAACCGGAACGCGGGCCGGACTTTGGACATGCCTGGCTTATACCTACGAGCCCTTTGGGAACTTAGCTCAGTTAGGCCTCATTTATACTTGGTTGGGGGGGGTCCAAACACAGATCACTCTTTAGAAAGCACTGCATGTGTAAATAAGGGTTTATAGCCAAGCTACTATTTCTGATTGGCAAAAAACACTTTATTGACTGGAATGGTACCGGCTATTATGTACAGTATTTGAGGGAATATTAAGGGACTCTTTACATACATGTATAGAAAGGTATCATAAGTAACAACCGGCATGGATTTATGAGAGACCGTTCTTGTCAGAGCCAATCTTTTATCGTTTTATGAAGAAGTAAGTGAGCAATTGGATGGTGGAAGTCCAGTGGATGTAGTTTATCTAGATTTTTCTAAAGCATTTGATACTGTACCTCATAAACCTTTAATCTATACAATACAATAAGATCTGTTGGAGGTGATAAAATTGTATGTACATGGATAATAAACTGGTTACACTAATTAGTTCAGAGATTAGTGATAAATGGCTCATTCTCTAAATGGTCTGAAGTTGTGAATGGTTATGCCTTGGGGCCAAAGCTGTTCAGTTTGTTTATTAATGATACAGAGGTTGCAATTAAGAGCTACATTTTTGTGTTTGCTGATGCTGCCAAATTATGCATTGAAATAACTCCAGCAAAGAATTTAGCCTCATTACAGGAAGACTTTGACAAGATAGGTAGTTGGCCAGCTACATGGCAGGGTAGGTTATCTATTAAGAAAGGTAAATTGTTTGCACTTGGGTACCAGAAAATATGGATGCAGATTACACATTAGCAGGGGCTCCCCAGGGAGAATTTGTGATGGAAAGGGATCTAGGGGTGCTAGTATATCACAGACTGAGCAATAGCATGCAATGCCAAACTGCAGCTTACAACCTGGCAAAATACTGTCATGCATTAAAAGAGGGTATACTTTGCAGAGATAAATCAATCATTTTATTCTTTTACAAAACACTGGTTCTGTCTCATCTTGAAAAATCAGTTCAGTTTTGGTCACCAATCCTCAGGAAAGATAGTGTTAAATTAGAGAAAGTTCAGCAAAGGGCAACAAAATTAATAAGGGGGATGGAGGACCTCAGCTATGGGGATTGATTACATAGATTATAGTTATTGACTCTGGAGGCACTGGAAGAGGCACTTAATGGGAATATGATTACTGTGTATAAGTATATCAAAGGTGACTTCAGTAATTGTAATAAAGTGTTTACTCTAAGGTCCCTGAGGAGGACTTGTGGCCATAATTTGAGATTAGCAGAAAGGAGGATTAATCTTACAGTAGATATATGAGTAGTTCTTTACTGTCAGAGCAGTAAAATGTGGACTTCCCTCCCCCAGGAAGTAGTAATAGCTGAAAGTGTTGACAACCTCAAAAAATGTTTACATGTCTTCCTCAGGAAGCAGAAGATATAAGGCTATGGGAATTTTTAGAGAATAAAAATCACATGCACATACAAACACACAGATTGACCTGGATGGACCTGAGTCTTTTTTTTCAACCTTATGATCTATGTAACTATGTACCTATATTCATTCACCTAGCTTGGCCCTAGGGACAGGCAACTTCTTGTTCCGAGTGACACAGCGCCCAGTTACTATTTAGTTTTCACCTACAGAGCACTAGACTGAGAGACCCAAGGATGATAGGATATGTAGTGTCATCAAAGGAAGTATCAGTTCTCAGACTACAGATAGAAATCATGGATTAACCTGTGCTGTGCCATGCCGCATGCCTCATGTTTGAACACAAACCTTTGACACAGGAATTTGAAGATTTACTCTACTATAGACTGTCCATACAACAAGAAATGACACCATGATCAATGCACATCTTATGCAGGTGAAAAACACAAGGTGCAAGTAGGAATATTTATAATTCTTTAAACAGAGATCAGGGTCACTGAATCAGTAATTACAATTCTGTAACCTATATTTTTAAGGAATAGTTTGAAGGTTAGGGGCCAGATTATCTGAAAATAATATAATAATAGAAAGTTAGCATGGTTTTATTTCAATCAAATCTATTTATGTTTATGAGGAAACTTTGATAAAGTAGTGGCTGTGAATTGGTATACTGTATATGGTTATTTTTGCTGAAGCATTTAAAAGATTCCTCACAGATAGCAAAAAAATTAAGGTTTAGACAAATTATTCTGGGGTTAATTATTATTATTATACACAATTTATATAGCGCCAACAGTTTACGCAGCGCTTTACAATGTAGAGGGGGGCAGCACAAATTACAGTACAGTTCAATACAGAATGGACAGGAGGGCCCTGCTCGTAGAGCTTACATTCTAAATGGAGGGGGTGGTGGTGCAAAAGGTAATAGATGCAGGGAATGATTTGATGGGGGGGTCAGCTCAGTTATACAGTTGTTAGGTGGGTGTTGGAAAGTCTTCCCTGAATAAGTGAGTTTTCAGGGATCTCCTAAAGGTGGACAGGCTGCATTTGGTGGTAAACAGGCTGTATTTGGTGAGACACAGGCTGCATTTGGTGGACACAGGCTGCATTTGGTGGGACACAGGCTGCATTTGGTGGGACACAGGCTGCATTTTGTGGGACACAGGCTGCATTTTGTGGGACACAGGCTGCATTTCATGGGACAAATGCAGCCTGTGTCTCACCAAATACAGCCTGTGTCCCACAAATGCAGCCTGTGTCCAACAAAAGGCAGCCTGTGTCCACCAAATGCAGCCTGTGTCCACCAAATGCAGCCCGTGTCCCACCAAATGCAGCCAGCCTGTGTCCCACCAAATGCAGCCTGTGTCCACCAAATGCAGCCTGTGTCTCACCAAATGCAGCCTGTGTCCCACAAAATGCAGCCTGTGTCTTACCAAATGCAGCCTTGCCTGTGTCACATCGAACCCCCCCACTCCCCCGTTTTCCGTGGGAGCACATCGGTACTTACCTTGATGTATGGTGTCCTCTCCTACTGTGTGGGCACTGGCAGCAGCAATGGAGGAGTCTGCTCCTCTCATACTTCCTGTTTCCTCTCTCCCAGGTGCAATGGTAGAGAGAAAACAGGAAGCGACATCAAACTGAGATGACAATCAAACCGCCTGGCCGTAGTAATAGATACTACGAGCGCCGGGCGGAAGTTAGTCAGCGCTTCGGAAAGCACAGCAAGGCGGGTTAAGACCCTGCAAATGAAGTGCCGCGTCTGCAATCTCGTGATTGCATAGACGTGGCGCTTCCCATAAGTGCACACTGTGTCCGGTGTCGCACTGTGTCCGGCATCTTTTTTTTTTTTTTCTTTTCCACATCAGCAATATTCAAGAGATTATTATTCAACTTGATGTTCATTTACATCTCTCGTTATATTTCACATCATTGTGGATCCTTGTTACTTGATGATTTAAACCGTGAAGCTTATCATATTCTATATTGTTTATTATATTCCCTTTTAAATATTTGTTACTCTTTTAAAGTGTGTGGGTTTTTTTTCCCTCCTATTTCTCTTCCCTCCCCTCCCCCTCCCGACCCCACCCTCCCTATTTCCCGATATCGCTTGTCCTTTTTTTTTTTCTCGAAAGCCATTTTTCTATTTCCTTCCATTTTATATAATCGTTTCGACATATTCCCATGTCTGTTTGAATATCTGCCATTTTTTCCATTTTTGCGGAACATCTTCTTCCCCTTCTCCATTGTATCTTAGTTTTTCGAGATGATATGTTTCTTCCACTCTTAGAGCCCATTCTCTTTTAGTTGGAGCTTCTTCGTGTTGCCATTTTTTCGGAGTAAGACCCTTGGCTGCATTTAGCATCTGGGGAATCAGTGTGTTTATGTAGTGTTTTATTGAGTCATCTGTCCCATGGAATAAGCATATCCATCGATCTTCCTTTATGGTTACGTCAGTGATTATCTTTATAAGGCTTAAAATCTCTTTCCAGAATTTTTTTATTTTTGGGCACTCCCACCAAATGTGGGCCATAGTGCCCGGCTTATTGCATCCCCTCCAGCAATTCTGTGAGTTATCTAGGTAGAATTTGTTAAGTTTGTCAGGTGTCATATACCATCTGGAGAGGCATTTATAGTTCATCTCCGCCGTCAAGGTGTCAATAGCTAATATATGGGTTAATTTCAATATTTTTTTGACTTTGTGCGTATAATCATGTGCTCCCAACTCCGTGCCCCATTTTAAAAAAAAAGGCGGTATCTCCAGTTTCTCCTCTGCAAGAATAGCTCTATAAATCCGGGATATTGTTTTCTTTTTTTCCCTCCCTGTGCCGTGTAAACAGGAAATACTCCTCTCCTGTATGCACGGCACTCGTCCCGCCCCCTCCATGGCAGCCAGCATATCTATCTTTTGTGGCCCCTGGTGCTCGGGGATTCGTTGGTAGCCACAAAAGATATATATGTCAAGATTACCAGGCAGGCCGTTCGAAACCGGAAAGCGGGCTGGTCGTTGGACATGCCTGGCTTATACCTACGAGCCCTTTGGGAACTTAGCTCAGTTAGAACTCATTTATACTTGGTTGGGGGGGGGGTCCTCTAAAGAGCGTTCCAAACACAGATCACTCTTTAGAAAGCACTGCATGTGTGAATAAGGGCTTATAGCAAAGCTACTATTTCTAATTGGCAAAAAACACTTTATTGACTGGAATGGTACCGGCTATTATGTACAGTATT